>VXBP01006023.1:0-22276 GCA_013400115.1 Rhinopomastus cyanomelas | reverse complement strand
GTGGGGAAGGTGGCTGAGCCACGGCTTCCAGCAGCTCCCTCCACTGTTTTCCCTGTTGGAAATGGGACTGAGTGGAGGGAGGGGTCGGGTCCACTCCGCTCCTGTAAACGGCAAGGTGGAGGAGGATGGCCCTGCACGGTGCCAGACCAGACCCAGCACCGGCGGCAACTTGCTGTAGCTTCCAGTGGCTCCCAAAGGACCCAAGTCCCATTGCCATGGCCCCAACGCTGCAGGGAGGAGATGCAGCGGGGAGGAGATGCAGTGGCTTGGCGCAACTGTCCCCGCCCTGGCCTAGACCTGATGCCACACAATCTGGGCCATGAACTGGAGAATCAAGACTTTGGTGCAAATTTACCATCACCACCCCCCATGGAGCAGCCCTTCAGTATCGTGGTGAGCTAGGGTACTCCTCTTTCTTCCTCCTGGACCTGAGACAGGAGGAGAGGAGAGGCAGAGGGAGAGGGAGAGTAGAAGGAGAGGGGAGGAGAGGGAAGGTGAGGGGAGAGGGTCCTGGATAACTCTTTTGGCCATGTGCAGAGTGTGTGGGGGGGTGGCACTGCTGATGCAACCACGTGGTCGGTCTCCATCTTGGATCCCGCATGTGGCTGGATCTGTGCGGCTGCTCGCCACCATTTTAGAGAGACTGATCACCGGGACAAGAGACTGTTTGTCATTTTTGTCACTGAGAAAGACTGGGGGCGCTTAAATATTGGGGGAGAACTCCTTTGTGCTTAGCTGAATGAAGCAGAAGGAGTTGAGAATCCTTAAACCTTGGATCTGAAAGGCAGAGACTGAGTTCTTTGTTTGAAATGCATTTTGTCTGCACTGAGGAGTGCAGTTTTGGATGCTGAGAAGTCAGGCCATGCCGAAAGTGTTGAGCTGGAGAAGCTACGCTAAAGAATTGAAGAATTCACCAATCTGCAAGCAGTTTGGGTGTCACTGTACCGCAGATGGGGGTGATACATAAATAATAGAGAGGGTGGTGGTACTTGTCTCTACTTGACTGACATGCTTTTTTTCCCCAGATCTCTAATGTGAGAAAAGATGCAAGGACCAATATGATAGTGACCTCCCACTGTATTTTTCTCAGAATGTGTGATGACAATTTCTAGTTTGTGTGCACTGACTTGCTTAACCTTTTCTTCCTTTCTGTATACAGTTATAGAGTTAATAAACCTCTTCTCCTAGTTTCCCTAAGCTATCCATTGTCTGTCACATTTATCCGAGATGCCATCGAGACCTTGCTGCTTCGCTTTCTTTCCTATATCTTGAATTGTAGTCTTGAACCCCCTACAAAATTGATGCTGAAAACCTGGGAGCAAAGCAGTTTCTTATTTTTAACCTACTTCATAAACAAATTATTCATTATATCCAGTCTGGATCTCCCCTCTTTTACAGAATCACTGAATCAGTCTGGTTGGAAAAGACCTGTAGGATCACTGAGTCCAAGCATCTAGTCTACCTTACAAGTTCACCTTAGACCATATCCCTCAACAGTTCATCCAAATGAGCTTTAAATACATCCAGGGATGGCAACATAACCACCTCCATGAGAAGACCATTCCAGTGTCAGACAACCCTTTCTGTGAAAACTTTTTCCTAATACCAAGTCTAAACCTACTTCGTTGTAACTTTTGTAACCCATTCCCTCATATTTTACCAGTAATTGTTTGTAAGGAGAGACCAGCACCCACCTCTCCACAATATCGTTTCAGGTAGAGTCATGAGGTCTCCTCTTAACCTCGTCTTATTCAGTCTAGAGTCCCAGCTCTTTCAGTCTTTCCTGATAAGGTTTATTCTCCAGGTGCTTCACCAGTTTAGTTGCCCTCCTCTGTACCTGCTCGAGCACCTCCACATCTCTCTTGTATTGAGGTGCCCAAAACTGGACACAATACTCAAGGTGTGGCCTCAACCGGGGACCCTGGTTGGCTCAGTGGGTAGAGCATGGGACTCTAAATTCCTGGGGTCATGGGTTCAAGCCCCATGTAGGACATCTTGAGACAGTACTGTAGCCTTACCCTGCTCCAGCAGGGGTGTGGTTGGACTTAGATGATCTTTCAAGGTCCCTTCCAACCTGTAACCTTCTGTGATTGCTGTGATTGCTGTGAATACATGTGAACGATAACCTCTCTACTCCTGCTGGCCACACTATTTCTAATACAAATCAGGATACCATTGACCTTCACGGCCACCTTGGCACACTGCTGGCTCATATGCATCTTCCTGTCAATTAGAACTCCCAGGTCCGTCTCTGCCACACATCTCCAAGACACATCAGCAGACACACCTCTCCAAGCCTGTGACATTGCATGGGGTTGTTGTGGACCAAGTACAGGAGCTGGCACTTGGCGTTATTGAAACTCATGCCATTAACATTGGCCCATCACTCCAATCTATCCAAGTCCCTCTGAAAAGCCTCCTTAGTATCTTGCAGATGAACATTCCCACCTAACTTGGTGTCATCTGCAAACCTACTAATGATACACTCTGTGTCCTTATCAATATAATCAATAAAGATGTTAAACAGAGATTGTCTCAACACTGAGCCCTGAGGCACACCACTTGTGACAGGCCACCAGCTGGACTTAACATAATTAGCCATCACTCTTTGGGTCCATCCGTCCAACCAATGTTTTATCCAGCAGACTGTGTGTTTGTACAAGCCATGAGCAGCCAGCTTGTCAAGGAGAATTCTATGGGCAACAGTGTCAAAAGCTTTTTGAAAGTCCAGGTAAACCATATCCACAGCTTGTCCCTCGTCCAACAATCAGGTCATCCTGTCATAGAAGGAGATCAGGTTTGTCAGGCAGGACCTGCCCTTAGTAAACCCATGTTGACTGGGACTGATCCCCTGGCTGTCCTTGAGATGATGTGTTCCATGACCTTCCCTGGTACCAAGGTCAGACTGGCAGGTCTATAGTTTCCTGAATCCTCATGTCTGCCCTTCTTGCAGATGGGTGTTACATTTCCCACCTTCCAGTTCATTGGGACCTCCCTAGCTAGCCAGGATTTTGAGCAAAAAATGGAAAGTGTATTGGTGAGCACATCTACCAACTCTTTCAACACTCCTGAGTGCAACTCATCCAGTCCTATAGATTTATGTCTAAGCAGTGTAGCAGGTCACCGACCACTTCCTTTCCAATTGTGGTGACCTCATTCTACTTCCCCTTTCCATCTCCCAGCTCATGAGGCCTGTTGTCCAGGAAACACCTGGTTCCATTGCAAAAGATGAGGCAAAGCAGGCATTGAGCACCTCAGCCTTTCCCCCATCATCCATTCAGGTTTCCCTCTGAATCCAAAATAAGATTGAGATTTTCCCTTGTCCTCCTTCGGTTATCAATGTATTTATAGAATTTTTTTTTATTATCCTTAACAGCTGTAGATAAATTGAGCTCTAGCCATTCTTTGGCCCTCCTTATTTTCTTTCTGCAGAGTTTGACAATGTCCTTAAAGTCTTCATGAGAAGCCTGCCCTCTCTTCCAGAGGTCATAGACTCTTTTTTTGTTCTTGAGGTGCAGCCAAAGAACCCTAGTTAGCCAAGCTGGTCTCCTTCCCCACCTACTCATCTTTCTTCTCATGGGGACAGACTGCTCCTGTGTCCTTAAGACTTCCTTCTTGAAGTATGTCCCATCTTCCTGAACTCCTGTATCTTTTAGGGCAGCCTCCCAAGGGACTTTGTCAATCAGTCTCCTGAACAGGCCAAAGTTTGCCCTCTTGAAGTCTAAAGTAATGTTTTAACTAGTCCCTCTCCTTGTGTACACAAGGATTAAAAACGCAATCAACTCATGATTACTGTGGCCCAGACAACCTCTAACCTTTACTTCTCCCACAAGATCTTCCTTGTTCACAAGAAGCAGGTCCAAGAGGGCATCTTCCGTTGTTGGCGCTCTCAACAGTTGTGTCAGGAAGTTATCCTCCATACACTCCAGGGACCTTCAGGACTGTTCTCTCTCTGCAGTGTTATATTTCCAGCAGACATCAGAAAAATTGAGATCCCCCATGAGCACAAGAGGTAGTGGCTGTGAAACGTCTCCCAGCAGACTACAAAAAAAAGCTTCTGTTTCCTTATCCTGGTTGGGTGATCTATAACGGATTCCTACCACAATATCTCTCTTGCTGGATTTACACCTAATTCTTACCCACAATGACTCAACTCTGTCCTCACCTGCATTCATTTGTATGGCTTCATATGTCTTTTTAACATAGAGGGCTACTTCACCACCTCTTCTTCCTTGCCTATCCCTTCTGAAAAGTTGATAGCCATCAATTGCAACACTTCACTTGTGGGAGTCATCCTACCAGGTTTCTGTGATGGTTTACGTTAAAACTGTCATGCCTTGTCCTATTGCAATGGGTTCTACTGAGAAGATCAAGTCCTGAAAGGCCTCAATAAAGTATCCCCACAGTCTTCTATTGCTCAGACTGAACAACACCAGCTGTCTCAGCCTGTGCTCACAGCAGAGGGGTGGGTCCAGTGGACGGCCACAAAAATGATCAGATGGATGGAGCTCCTCTGCTGTGACCGCAATTGCCCTTGAATGTCCTTGTACTAGGGACTCTAGAGCTGGATACAGTATTGCATATGGGGTCTCAGCAGACTGAAATAAAATCACCTCCTTTGATTTACTGTCAGTGCTTCTTTTGATGAAGCCCAGGACACAGTCATCCCCTATCCTATACTGATATCAAGGATTGCCTTGATCTATGTGTAGTACTTTGCATTTGGCTTTGTTGATCATCAAAATATTCACATAGGCCCACTTTTCTAACTCCCTTTCCACACACTCAATCACAGAGGTCATAAATTTCATCAGGCAGCACTTGTCATTATTGAAGCCATACTGGCTGCCTCAAACTGCTTTCCTGTTCTCTATATGCCTTAACATAGCTTCTGAGAGGGTCTGCTCCATGATCCTTGGAAGCACAAAAGTGAGATTAGTGTCAGAAATTTCCAGGGTCATCCTTTTAAAAATAGGTGCAATGCTTCCCTTTTTCTAGTGACCAGAGACTTTACCTGTCTGCTGTTACTTCTCAAATATGATTGTGAGTGTCTTGGCAACTACAGTTCCCTCAGGACTCTAGCTGCATTTAATTAGGATCTATAAAATTATTTAAGTTTAGGTTTCTCAGAAGGTCACAGACCTGATCATATTTTGTAGAGGGAAGGATCTGACCTCCGCAGTCCACTTGAGAACTGTGGGAAATGATGATGACGGTGAAGACTGGCAAAAAACATATTGAGTACCTCAGCCTTCTCATCTGCTGTTACCAGCCCATTGTACAGGAGCACTTGGGGGGTGAGGTGGGCAAACTCTTGCCACCCAAGCATGGACTTGTCTCCATCCATTCCTTTCATAGAAGTTACTGCCTTCAGCTTGATGGGGGAAAGATACAAGATGTCACATCTTGATCAGTCAAAGAAGTGAGTGGCTCAGGTTTGCAGATTGACTTGAGTTGAATTAAGAAAACTTACGGCATAGGCCTGCACAGAAAATCAATTTTACTAAAGTTACCTGATGTCAAAATCAGTACAGAAATCACTGAAGTTACACAAGTTCAGAGGGTACAGAGATGACTGAGGTTACTAGATGCCTAACTCAGAGAGTAGAGGAGAGGAAAGAGGAAAATATAGAAGCATAGATAAGATGTTCTGGGCTATAGTGATGTCTGCCAGGCTCCAGCCTCCCCATTGCTTCTCAGCTCTTTAGAACTCTGGAGAACTCAGTTTCTCTGGCTATCTTCATAGTTACTTGGTGTAGCTGACTTCATGAATGGAGGCAGGATGGTGGTCGTGACAGGTGATAGGTGCCCCTTTGGTTCTTCAGCTTTGCCCACTTTCAGGGTGTATAGCAGTCCTTCTGGCAGTCTTTTGGCATGGTCACAGGGTTGGGGAAGCTGATGGTCCCCATGTACCAACAATTCAAATTCTTCTTTTTTTATCCCTGCTGCCAGAGGTGTTTTTTCTTCGCCCTTAACTGGGACACTTTGTTCTCAGAGTCCTACACAAAACACAGGCCACTAAGTCCTTGTGAGATGACAACTCATCATGGACTAACTGCTTAAGCATAGTTTTGCAGATAGAACAACAGTGTCTAGAGCCAGTGTCCACTGCAGAGTGTGTATCTTTGTCCAGTGCACAGCATTTTTCTGCCCTCCTTGCTTATTATCTTTGAGCCACTCCACTTGTTGCTGATCAGTCTGACACAAAAGTTCCCTTGAACCTGTGTATTCTCAAATGGGTGGTCCCATTTCTGTCATAGGGAGGGCCGAGCTTGGCTCTGTCATGTTGGTCAGTTAAGATGCCTCTTAACATTCCTACATCCTTTTGCAGTGCTGCCACCAGGCTGAGTAGATTGTTCATCTGGTTACACCACACACAGCTGTTGCTAACTGATTCCACCTGTTACCATTGAAAGGGTTCTGGTAACAGAAAGAGATTTGGATTGCTGCGTGTTTTCATGTGAACTCTGTTGGTGTTGACATATCTATTCTGATGAACATAGACAAATAACAGACTTTCTGCTGGATGGAGACCATAGGTAAGCTACTTCTGAGAGGGTAATGACAACTATTTAAATTCGTTTCCTGAATGAATGGGCAGAGCTTCCAGAACCCTTCCTGCATGTCATTCTATAGGCCAGGGGTCCTCAAAGCCCAGCCTGCGAGGCTGGGTATGGCCACCTCAGGGTCTCCAACGCTGCCCTCCAGTGTTTACAGATCCCCACCCCCCTGCCGGGAGTTGGAGGGGGGAAACCAAGCAACCGCATATGACTTCCTGCCGACTATAGGGCCAGGCTGAGGAGGGGGGTGGCAGCATCAGCGAGGTGGGCGGCTCCCCCATCTCTCCCTCCATCCCTTCAGCTCCCAGACAGGACAAGCCAGGCAGCACAAACCAGCCAGCACCAGTTGGAAGCACACATTGAAATATTATTTGTTTTTGTTGGTAACAGTTGTTCTTCATTTTAAATATTGCATTATTTTTCCTGGTTTTTTGTGCACCATCACAAATAAAATAAGTGCAGTATGCATAGGAATTCTTTCATTTTTTACAAACTATAACCTGGCCCCTGACAGTGTCTGAGAAACAGTGAACCGGTCCCCTGTTTAAAAAGTTTGAGGACCCCTGTTATAGGCTATGCCATGATCTTGTTCTATTTGCCCACTCTGCTTGTTTAAAGATGTGAGTGTTGTTGCAGTTGCCCTCGCCACACCCAGGCCACATTAGCCTGTTGTACAAGACCTGCCACCTCCTGGAGTTTGGGTGTCTGCTCTCCTGGCATTTACCTACCAAAGAAAATTTCAGAAAGCACTCTGCAAAACTTGGGCTGACTCCAAAGCATTTCCATGTGGGATCTCATTCTGGCACGGTTCCTCTCCATAAAGGAAAGTATCATAGAATCATAGAATCATTAGGGATTGGAAGGGACCTCGAAAGATCATCTAGTCCAATCCCCCTCCCACAGCAGGATCACCTAGACCAAGTGAGACAGGAACATAGCCAGGTGGGTCATAAATATCTCCAGTGAAGGAGACTCCATGACTCTCCTGGGCAGCCTGTTTCAGTGCCCTGTCACCCTCATTGGGAAGAAGTTCCTTCTCAAATTTATGTCTTCCTACATTCAAGCTTACAACCATTTCCCCTCATCCTATCACTAGATGACATTCAGAAGACCCCGGCTCCATCCTCCTGACACCCACCCCTCAAATATTAATGACATTAATGAGGTCACCCCTCCAAGATAAAGAGACCCAGCTCTTTCAGACTCTTCTCAGAACAGAGCTGCACCATTTCCTTCATCATCCTTGTTGCCCTACGCTGGACTCTCTCCAGCAGCTCCACATCCCTCTTGAACTGAGGGGCCCAGAACTGGACACAATACTCCAGGTGTGGTCTCACCAGGGCAGAGTAGGTGGGGAGGAGAACCTCTCTTCATCTGTTAACCACCCCTCTTCTGATCCACCCCAGGATGCTGCTGGCCCTCGTGGCCACAAGAGCACATTGCTGGCTCATAGTCATCCTGCTGTTCACCAGGAAGCCCAGGTCCAGTTCTCCCACACTGCTCTCCAACAGGTTAGTCCCCGGCCTGTACTGGTACCTGGGGTTGTTCTTGCCCAGATGCAAGATGCTACACTTACCCTTGCTATACTTCAAGACATTTCTCTCTGCCCAGCTCTCCAGCCTGTCCAGGTCTTGCTGAATGGCAGCACAGTCTGCTGGAGTGTCGGCGACACCACCCAGCTTTGTGTCGTCAGCAAACTTGCTGACAGTGCATGCCAATCCCTCATCCAAGTCATTAATGAATAGATTGAACAGGACCGGTCCCAGCACCGACCCCTGGGGCACTCCACTAGATACAGGCCTCCAACTAGACTCTGTCCCACTGAACGCTACTCTCTGACTTCTACCCTGTACCTAGTTCACCATTCACCTAACTACCCGAAAGTCTAGACCACACTGCCTCAGTTTGTCTGCGAGGATGGTGTGAGAGACTGTGTCAAATGCCTTACTCAGGTCGAGATAGACCACATCCACCGCTCTGCCATCATCCATCCACTTGTTTATGCCCTCATCAAAGGCTATCAGATTTGGTCAAGCATGACTTTCTTCTTCTTCTTCTTCTTCAGTTTCCCCACCAGCTCCTTGTTTAACCAAGCGGGTCTTCTGGCTCCCTTCCTTGACTTATTTCTTGTTGGGATGCTCTTTTCTTGTGCTGCAAGAAAGTGGTCTTTGAATGTTAACCAGCTATCCTGAGCTCCTTTACCTGTCAGTACCCTGTCCCATGGGATTTCCCCTAGCAATTGCTTGAAAAGGCCAAAGTTGGCCCTCCTGAAGTCCAGGGTTGTGGTTCTGCTAGATATTCTGTTCCTACCACACGAGACCCTGAACTCCACCATCTCATGGTCGCTGCAACCAAGGCAACCCCCAAACTTCACTGCTTCAACCAGACCCACCTTGTTGGTGAGGACAAGATCAAGCAGTGCTCCTCTCCTAGTGGGCTCTTCCACCATGTGCATCAGGAACTTGTCAGCAATGCACTTAAGGAACCTCCTGGACTGTGGGTGTTTGGCTGAGTGTGTCTTCCAGCAGATATCTGGTTAGCTAAAATCCCCCATGAGAACCAGGGCTTGCAGCTGTGAGGTTGCTGCCAGCTGCCTGTAGAAGACTTCATCAACTTCCTCATTCTGATCTGGTGGTCTGTAATAGACACCCACAACAGTGTCACCGATGCCAACCTACCCCTTTATCTGCACTCACAAATTCTCAACTCTCTCTTCTGTTGCCCTTTGACAGAACTCAATACATTCCAGCTGTTCTCTCACATCGAGAGCAACTCCTCCACCCTGCCTTGCTGACCTATCCCTTCCAAAAAGGTCATAACTGCCCATGACCACATTCCAGTCATGCAAGCTTTCCCATCAGATCATAATCACCTGACTGGACACAGATTTCCAACGACTTTTGCATATTCCTCATGCTGTGTGCATTGGCGTTCAGGCATTCCAGGGAGCGAGCTGAGCGCACTGATTTCACCTTAGGACTGCGAGAGGCCACCTGTTTTTCCTTAAGACCAGAGCTCTGTCGCACTGGTGCTCTTCCATCAACTATCCCACCCAATCTCGAATCTAGTTTAAAGTCCTCTGAATGAGCCCTGCCAGCTCCTGCCCCAGAAACCTTTTTCTTCTCTGAGATAAACCCCTCCCATTTGTATCTCCAAACTCTGATGTCTGAAAGAACCCAAAGCCCTGCCTGCACCACTAGTCTTGTAGCCAGATGTTAATGGACTCAGTCCTTCTATTCTGGCCTATGTTCTCACCCCAAAAATGGAAGTAATGAACAGAATACAATTTGTGCCCCAGACACTTTCACTGAATGTCCTAATGTCTTAAGGTCTTTCTTCATTCCCCTCAGGCAATGCAATACAGCTTCCTCCCCACTTGTCTGGACAATCAGCAACGGGTTATAGTCAGCTGATCTCTCAATAACTACGACCCTTCTCTTCTTT
Source organism: Rhinopomastus cyanomelas (assembly GCA_013400115.1). Lineage (NCBI taxonomy): Eukaryota > Metazoa > Chordata > Aves > Bucerotiformes > Rhinopomastidae > Rhinopomastus > Rhinopomastus cyanomelas. The sequence continues at coordinate 12,272 of VXBP01006023.1, read as the reverse complement.
GTAGAGGAGGTCATCGATAATCTATCTCCCTGCACCTACACGGCCAGGAAGATGAGAAAAAACCCTGCATTCTAGACAGCCTATTACCTGCACAACCTCATCTTGTTGGGGGGACCTCTGTTTAGGTTCCCATCTCCACGTGCAGTTGTGACAGAAGCCTGGTCTTCCTCTGTTGCCGTGTTGTTACCATTTCCTGCACCCACTAGCTACAGCAGATAAAGAAGCTGGCACTCTCGCTGCTGCCCGCGGCCTGAGCACAATGTCTGGTTTCACCTCCCTTAAAAGCTCCAGCTCCGCACCCCCCACGGTGCTTGTCTGTTTTCCTCCGCAAGAGTGTTCAACCCCAGTAGCTTACTCCCTGCTTCCAGCAAGCTTCCCTGGTCAGGGAACCCCCAGATCACCCAAAAACCCACCGCATGGCTGCATCAGCAGGGCCATACCCCTCCACACTCTATACGTGGCCAAGAGGGTCTTTCAGACATCCTCTCCTCTCCCTCTCCTGTTTCAGCTCCAGGAGGAAGAGGAGTACCCCAGCTCACTGTGATGCTGAAGGGCTGCTCCGTGGTGGGGGGTCATGATGGCAAATCTGCACCAGTCTTGCTTCTCTGGTCCGTAGCCAGGATTGCGCGGGGCCGGGGCCGCGGGCACTTCAGGGCCTGAACCACGGCAAGCCACGGCTGGCACCAGGGCCGTGGTCCTCCCAGAGCTGCGGCAAGTCGCAGCCGAGCTATGTTTCCCACCCCCCACCGCCCCAGGAAAAGGGAGTGCTTGATTCAGGGCTGCAGCCCCTCCAAGAGAGAGAACAAAGAGCGCTTTTTGTATGCTGACCTAGCCAGGCCCTTCCGGGGCAGGTCCCGGGACAGGTAACTGGGGGCAGGTCCCCCGAGACACACCCTTCCGGGGCAGGTCCTGGGACAGTGTAACTGGGGGCAAGTCCCCCGGGACAGTGTAACTGGGGGAAGAGTTCCTCTTGAGAGTAACTTTTTTTGTTCTTCATGAAAGCACAACTTCTGCACATCTGAAAATTCTGGTAATTTTCAAACTGTAACAGAGAAGGTTGTTGAAAACATTGGATCTTGAGCAATGGATCGAAATGCCTGTAAAACAGGTACAAACTTTAGCAGCAAGGATGAGGGGGATGATCTATTGCCCATTGCTGTTGTTAACTCAGTAGTATGCATTGTATGTTAGTTTTCCATTCTGCAATTTTTTTTCTTCTCTACAAAAATGTTGCAGTTTGAGAACTGCTAGAATTTTCAGAAGCGCTTTCATGAGGAAGAAAAGTTGTGTTGTGTCATGGGGGACCTGTCCCTGGTTGCACAGATCCCGGGACCCTTCCCTGGAAGCGTCTGTCCTGGGGCCTGCTCCTGAAAGGCAGGCTAAGGAAGCCTATAAAAACCGGGGCAGGGTCTTTGTTTGCGCCCTTTTTGGGGGCTGTGGCCCTGAAGGGAGCAGCCCTCCACCGCCCCGGGAACGAGCAGTGGGGGGTGGTGAGGACTGCGTCTCCGAGGGGGTGAGAACCGCAGCTCGGAGGGGGACTGCGGCTCTGAGGAGCAACCTGCTGCGTCTCCATAACCAGCTGCAGCCCAGGCCTGACCCCACCGCCGGCGGGCACCTGCCGCTGCGGGATCTGGAAGCGACCCTGGCCACAACTTGCCGCGGGTGTGTGGTCCCGCCGCATCGTGGCTTCGCCGCCGCTGCACTGTGGCCCCAGATCGGAGAAAAGCCATGGATGCTGCCGTGACCCAGACCGAAGCAGCTCCCGCTGCAGTGGCAGTGTGGTGCCTCCGCTGCTCACCACCACACCGCGCCCAGACTGGAGAAGCAAGTCTGGTGCAGAAATCCCATCTTGACCCCCCAACACAGACAGCCTTCAGCATTTTTGAGCTGGGCTACTCCTCTTCTCTCTGGAGCTGAGACAGGAGAGGGAGAGGAGATGATGTCTGAAAGACCCTCTTGGCCACATGTGGATTGTGGAGGGGTGCGGCCCTGCTGACGCCATGCAGTCGGTCTCCATGTTGGACCCCGCACGTGGCTGGGGCCCTGGGACTGGGCCGCTGTCATTTTGGAAAGAGCANAATAAACCTTTCCGGAGTTTCCCTAAGCCATCGATTGTCTGGTGAATTTTATCCGAGATGCCATCTAGACCTCACTGCTTTGCTTTCCTTTCTTTGATATTGAATTGTTGTCCTGAACACACCACACAAAAGCTTTAAGTTTTAAGTGAGTTCCTGCTAGGAATGTTGTGCCTTCTTTTGGTCCATGAAAGCAGTTGGGTTTTCCATGCACAAAGGGAGAACTAAATTGACTTTTCAGTTTAGAATCTGTTGTTTTCCCTAGTTCTGATTAAGTATTTGTAAGGGAAGGAATTGGTCAAGACTTAACTTACATTTATGATGTGTCAGACAGTACCTGAGATATATTTTTCACCAAAAAAAGGGGTTAAGGAAAGATCTAAGCTAGTTCATATTACTTAAGAAAGAGAACTTAGAATTAAACATTATTTCTGAAAATGTCACCTTGTTCAGATATAGTCAGAAGGGTTAAAAGAATGTTGGATGGTACTATAATAAGAGTAGAGAACAAAATTCTGCCTTTGTAAAAAGCCATTATGTACCTGCCTCTTCAGAAGTCAAACCATTTCTGGTCAGCTCTTTCTCACACGCAGTTCAGTGAGAAAGGAAAACAAGGGAAAATAAAAAAAGGTGAAAAGAATGACTTGTCCTCTAGGCCCCTCACTATCCTTGTTTCTTTTCTTCGGATACACTCAATGTCTTCCTTATGCTGACATGCCCAAAACTGAATACATTATTCTAGATGAGGCCTTTCTAGTACCTAGTACAAGGTCAGAATCACTTCTCTAGTCCTGCTGGTCACACTGTTTCTGATGCATGTCAGGGTGACATTCACCGTCTTGACCACCTGGCCACTGCTGGCTCACATTCAACCTGCTATCAGTTAACACCCCCAGGTTCTGTATCTGCCAAGCAGTTCTCCAGCCACTCTTTTCCACACCTGTAGCATTTCATAGTGGTTTTGTGACAGAAGTGTTGTACCTGGCATTTGGCCTTGTTAAACCTCATACAATTGACCTCAACCAATCAATCCAGCCTGTTTAGGTCCCTCTACAGAGCTTGTCAAGTTGTTTAAGATCAACAGGTTCCAACATCAAGAAAAACAGTACCTGTGACATACTCCTAGGTTCTGGTGAATATATGGCCTCAACAACGTAGTCAAATTTCAAGTAGCCTAAAGTAGCTCTAAAGATAAACCTAAGTCAGGAAATCACAGATATATTCCTTTGTCCATTTCCTTGTCAGTAAGTCCCATTGTGATTATTTAAATCGTAAATGATGAGGAACTGAATGTCTTTCTTGTCAATTTTTACTAGCAAGATTGTTCCAGAGACCAGGAGAAAGCCTGAAACAAGAAAGATATACCCTTGGTGGCTGAGAATGAGTTCAAGGAATGCTTAAGCAAACTGAATGTGCATAAGTCTGTGAGTCTTGATGGCATGCACCAAAGAATGCCTAATGGAACTGAGTGGCTACTCCTGCTAATCTCTGATCTGTCATGGCAACCTGGCATAGAGAGAATCATAGAATAGAATCATATAATCATAGAATTGGAAGGCACCTTGAAAGATCATCTAGTCCAATCCCCCTGCAACAGCAGGATCACCTAGACCAAGTCACACAGGAACACATTCAGGTGGGTCTTGAACATCTCCAGAGAAGGAGACTCCACAACCACCCTGGGCAGCCTGTTCCAGTGCTCCGTCACCCTCACCGTGAAGAAGTTCCTTCTCAGGTTGATGTGGAACCTCCTATGTTCCAGCTTACAACCATTGCCCCTTGTCCTATCACTACATGACACCGAGAACAGCCCAGTGCCATCGTCCTGACACCCACCCCTCACATATTTGTAGACATTAATGAGGTCACCCCTCAGTCTCCTCTTCTCCAAGCTCAAGAGATCCAGCTCCCTCAACCTCTCCTCATAAGGGAGATGCTCCACCTCTTTCATCATCTTTGTTGCCCTATGCTGAACTCTCTCCAGCAGCTCCACATCCCTCTTGAACTGAGGAGCCCAGAACTGGACACAATATTCCAGGTGTGGTCTCACCAGGGCAGAGTAGAGGGGGAGAAGAACCTCTCTTAAGAAGGGCTTGAATAATGGAAGGAACTAAATGTCACTCCTCTGTCCAAGAAGGAGGAATTGGTAGCAGACCCATAATTTTCACCTCAATCACTGGTAAACATGGGAAAAAATTTCAGGCATGTGAATGGCAATGGAGTGACCAAGAGTAGTCAAGCATGGATTCAAGAGGAAGTCATGGCTGGACAGCCTAATAAATACCTGTGAAATCACAGTCCTGGTAGACTAAACTTCAATAAGACTTTTGTCAGTGTCTCCCACAAGATTCTCAGAGACTTTACTCAGACACTGTGGTGGATTGAAAACTGGATGTATGGCCAGTCCATAGGTTTGTGTTGCGTGTAATAGTTTAGTTGGAGGCCAGTAGATAATAGTACATTGCAGAAGTCAATGCTAGACCTAATATTATTTAACATCTTCTCTAACAACTCGAGTCATGAGACAGAGTGTATTCTCAGTAAGTTTACTGACAATACCCAACTGGGAGGCGTGGCTTTTAGTGTCATGCTGCTATCCAGGCATGGAGCCAGGAACTTTGTGATTCTCAAAATGAGCATCTCTTCAGGAGAACAACCCTTGGAGTTGATTTATCTGGGAAAGCAGCATGTCAGAACAGGCTGTCAGGGTACTGGTGAACACAATGATAAATATGATTTAAAAAATATGACGTTGTCACAAAGAAAAATAATAGCATTCCTCAGATGCACTAAAGAAAATATTGTCAGCAGGGACGTGATCCCCTTTACTTGGTACTAGTGTCTTTGTTACTGTTACTGTCTCCAGTTCTAGTGAAGACTGGCCAACCAATGACTACAAAGGTGATGGACTGTTACATCTCTTCTATGATGAAAGGCAGAAAGTGTTGGGACTTTACAGTCTGGAAAACAGAAGGCCTTTATTAACAGATCTTATTAATCTATATAAATACTTGAAGGGAGAGTGTAAAGCCAGACTGATTTAAGTGGTGTCCAGTGTTAGGATCAAAGGTATGGGCACAAACTGAAAACAGGAGGTTTACCCTGAACATCCAGAAAGAGTTTTCCCCTGTGAGGATGACTGAGCACTGACACAGGTTGCACAGAAATATTGTGGACAAAGGAGTCACCTCTGAGATATTCAAAAGCTGTCTGAACACAGTTCTAGGTAACTTACTCTAGGTGATGATGCTTGAGCAGTGTGATTGGACCAGATGACCTCAGATGTTCCTCCCAAGTTCAAATACTCTATGATTTTCCACATAGTGGCTCATTGTGAGATGTAGGAATGCATTCTTGTCATCAACATTCAGCTCATGCACGTGAGACTTGCCTCCTACAGCATGTTTCACAGTTTCCTAACACATAGTGGCATCATTTTTTGTAGTCTGCCCCATACAGCTAGCTACTCTTACCAGAATTAAGCACAGTGAGGCTCATGAGATTGGTACAAGAATTGTTCTTTCTTTTCTGGAATGATTGATGAAGAAATAGGTTTTTTTGAAGATTATAAAGAAATCTCTAATATCTCTTGTTGCACTTGGTTTCTGTCAGTTAGCCTAATCCTTGTAATTATTTCTCAGCCCTGAAATCTGTTTGCTGCCGTCCTTTGTGAAATGCAGTAGTCTCTCCATAATCAGTACAGTCCCATGTTGTTTCATGATGATGCTTACTTGCAAAGTTGTAGTATTTAGATTGTAAAGTAGTGCAATGAAATCATCCAGATTCAACCTTCTTTAGGAACTTTGAGGAAAAACGAATACAAATATTCATCCAAGGTGGTTACACTATATATGATGTTGCTTTTCAGTTCATGAGGATAAAGGACAGCATGTTATCATCAGCCTGCAGCCCTATCAAGTACAAAATAATGTTGAATTGCTACTCAACTGATTTGCTTTTCAGAACTTGTTGCTTATCTGGAGTGATTGAATCTTGTTTTCTACTTGATCCTGTTCTCAATGATTTTAAAAATAAGTTGTCTTGAAGCTGCAACTATTACTTAGAATGAGAGGGCTTTGCATCATACTTGAACTCTTTTCCAAACTGTCTCCTATGCTATTTGGGGATCCTACTAATTTGCCACTGTGAAATCTTCACCTTTTTATAGTTTAAAGAAAATACTAATTCATAAGCTTGTTCTCAACACTGTGATTTTCTTGACGCTCATCAAATCAACCACTTAAAGAAAACATCACCTGGTGAAACAAGGGAGGTAAAAATAAAAAAACCCAACTAAACAAAACTCAAACCAGAAAAGAGAATGCTAAATGTTTCTTAGCACCTAGACTTTAATAAGCAAATAGTACACTTCTATGTACATATTGCGTCCCTATATGTGGTGGAACATCATCCACAGAAAAATTATTTGTATTTGTAATGGGGACATGTAATCTAGAAATGTGAAAGTGGTTGGTAGTTGAAGAGAAATTAAAGCTAATCATATCTTATTTCTCAGTAGATCAATAGAACAGATGGTAACTTGGAATATTTTGCATACTGTGTGTGCCTGGAGCCATAGCAACATCCACCTCATGCTGGAAATCTGTTTCTATCTCCTCCTGCTATTTTATCTTCTGTAAAAGCTGTCATCTCAGTGTCCAGAAATGCACTTTAGAAGACCTGGAGGTTTACTCATTGTAGAGTATTAACCTCTATTGTACCTCTGTCACTGCCACATGTAACTTCATCAAAATAATTATATGTAAACTAAACTGCATTGGCCCAGGCACAAAACCACTTCTGTCATATTTGGATAAAGACAAGAATTCTTACAAAATACTTTCAGAATATAACCAATTAGTGATTAAGGATCACATTTCACTAATAGTGAACTCAGAAATTAGTGAATTGTAATCATGAATTGTGGTTACATTTACTAGTGACTTAATCGCTAACAGTGAACTGACAAATGGTTTTCATGCCTTGAATTGTAGGTAATCAAAGGGACAACACTAAGAGAGGCTGATTTTCTACACAGAAGAAATGAATTGATCTAAAAATTATAAAAGTATTCTTGAAAAAAGGACCTCACATACTTTTCATTCCATCTGTCTGACTTTAAAGCAAAAGGCATCAGTTATCTTTGAAAATTGCTGTGTATTTTCTTTATTGAAATGCTCATAAAGATGATTCAGACCCTGTTGCAGGTCTACAGAGTTCACAAGTGTATTTCCATTTATGTCTGAGTTTTAGAGCATTTCATTGTGCTGAGAACTTTGATATAGTGGGATTCTATTTGCTAAGTTTGGTCTTAAGATCTAATAGAAGATTTGAAGAATTTTCTGTTCTTTAAATTCCACACTTAGTGATGCAGTAGGAAATTACATATTTTTTAGAGACTAGACTGTTGTCACTAGACGCACATAAATTTTTTGCATTAATGGGTGTACTGAATCACAGAATCAATGTATAACAGAATCAGATTCACAGAATCCTGTTCAATCTATTCATTGATGACTTGGATGAGGGATTGGCATGCACTGTCAGCAAGTTTGCTGATGACACAAAGCTGGGTGGTGTCGCCGACACCCCTGCAGACTGTGCTGACATTCAGCGAGACCTGGACAGGCTGGAGAGCTGGGCTGAGAGAAATTTAATGATATATAACAAGAGTAAGTGCAGAGTCTTGCATCAGGGCAAGAACAACCCCAGGTACCAGTATAGGCTGAGGACTCAGCTGTTGGAGAGTAGTGTAGGAGAGAGGGATGTGGGGGTCCTGGTGGACAGCAGGATGACCATGAGCAAGCAGTGTGCTCGTGTGGCCACGAGGGCCAACAGTGTCCTGGGGTGGATCAGAAGAGGCGTGGTTAGCAGATCGAGAGAGGTTCTTCTCCCCCTCTACTCTGCCCTGGTGAGACCACACCTGGAGTCTTGTGTCGAGTTGTGGGCTCGTCAATTCAAGAGGGATGTGGAGCTGCTGGAGAGGGTCCAGTGAAGGGCAACAATGATGATGAAGGAGGTGGAGTACCTCCCTTATGGGGAGAGGCTGAGGGAGTTGGGTCCCTGTAGCTTGGAGAAAAGAAGAATGAGGGGTGACGTCATTAATGTCTACAAATATTTGAGGGGTGGGTGTCAGGAGGATGAAGCTGGGATCTTCTCAATGTCATGTAGTGATAGGATGAGGGGTAATGGTTGTATGCTGGAACATAGGAGGTTCCACATCAACCTGAGAAGGAACTTCTTCCCAATGAGGGTGACGGAGCACTGGAACGGGTTGCCCAGGGGGGTTGTGGAGTCTCCTTCATTGGAGATGTTCAAGGCCCGCCTGGATGTGTTCCTGTGTGACTTGGTCTAGGTGATCCTGCTGTGTCAGGGGGATTGGCCTAGATGATCTTTCGAAGTCCCTTCCAGTCCATAATGATTCTACGATTCTAAGTTGCACAGGAATATATCACACATCCTATATCTATTTAACATTGTTTTCCGAACATATCAAAGGTAGATCTGAAAAAATTTATTAGTTATCCTTTTTTTTGTTCCCTTTCTTACTCTTGTCAACTCTTTCAAAACTTAATGCAAAACTAAATGTGAGGGAATGACAATATAAAGTATGTCCTTATCTGAAACTCCACTTTAGCATGATTTCACTTTCTTTTTTAAACTGAAAGTATTTCAACTGTGTTTTCTTGACAGTCTGCATTAATCATTCCTTGCTCTCATGCACTGTTTTGTATCATTTTTTTCTGATACATTGATTTATATGTATAAATAATAATTTTCACACAGAAACTAGAAGTTGTTGAAGTTCATTCTCATTAGGAAACCTTAAGAAACATCTAGATCCATCCACCTGCCAGAGGCAGAGACACTTCTTACTGTATCAGGTTGCTCAAAGTCCCATCCAGCCTGACCTTGAATGCTTCTAAAAAGGGAGCATCCATGACTTCTACTGGGCAGCCTACCTCTAAGGAGTTTCAATCAGATAGTGTGATTCTACATTTCCATGTGGTAGAATTGTAAAAGTGCAAAACTGCTCTTTAAAATGTTGAAGCAATCAAAATTGGAAATTTGGTTCATTATTGGGGCACTAAAACAGCATTTTTCATATCCTTACACTTTATATAAAATTATGGATTTTTCTTACCCTTTATTTGAGAGACTTTAACATTTCTGAAATAGTGTCTGAAGTCTCTACCAAAAATCAGTCCATAGTAAAACCCCCACATTTCAAAACATGTTTTCACTATGATATTTACAGTACTTTTGTGTCATGCTTGCTATATTGTTATTACAGTGTTTATTAGGCTTTTTTGTTCAAGTATTTTTGAAGCAACATTGTCTTTTTATGTATCTAGTACCTTTACCATAATTATGTAATATTTGCTTAACCCTTTGCAGCTTCTCTTATCTGAAAAAAAGTTTCAGGGACAGAAATGTGTAAGTCTATTTAATGGGAAAAAAAGAGATAAAAATAAAAGAAAACATCAAAATTTTCAAGAAAATTAGCACACTATCTGGGCTAAAATTTCTAAATGGCTTATTTTACATACTTCAGGGGTTTTGCATAATTTCTTATGTGAAATGGGTTTCTTTGTTGCTTGTAACAAAATTCCTTTATTTTCTTGTGTCAAAAAAAGATTGCACTGCTAGACTCAAGGAAAAAACTTAATCAAGCTCTAATTACAAGTTTAACAGCAAGGCTCATGCAAACAACTTAAAGTGTGAACTACAAGGCTTAAGCAAACAACAACATTACAAATTTGAACTACGCTCAGAAGTTTATTAATATGTCACTATTATGGACTTTTGTGGATATAATAGAAGAATGCACTATTACAACTTGAAAGAAAGAATACACTATAAACAGCCTAAAAGCATACTAAATACTACACGTGTGTTAATCCTCTGTTACAAACTTATAGCATGCTAAATATTCGCTCAATCCTACATAAATTACCTTGGCCAGTGTCCTGAACAAGTTGGGAAGGGTCTCCTACAGGCAAGTTGTTAAACCAGTGACTTCCCCCTACTCTTACCCTGAATCTGAGGGCTTTTATCCCCTGATTTATATGACTATGGTTAAGATTATGCCTGATTGGATTATATTGCCTGGTATGTTAATCTTTGTAATGAAGATTACCCTTATCTTTCAGTGAGTTACATTCACTTTTCTGTGTTTTTACTTCTCTTTATTCTTCTTGGAAATATTTGGATATACAAAACTGTTGTCTGAACTAATACTGAAATCTTTCTCAGGAATCTGAATTGTAGCTTCAATTAAGACTCAAAGCATAAGTTTTGAGGGATTTCAGGACTCAGTTCAGTTTTGGGTTCTTTAAATGATGCAGCACCCTGCTAGTCTATGGCTGAGGGACAGCTCTTAGGTGATCTTTCTACACAGCTCCCCATGGATCACCTCTGCATTGACAGGACCACAGGGCACTCCTAGGCTGAGTATGTTTTATAATCCCCCATGAAAATCTTGCATTCATAATATGTTCCTTTTGGAATGTATAATGTGGAAACCACACTCAGACCACGCAGAATGTGGCCGTCTTGAGCCATCTGTGCACAGCGGGGTAAAAAAGTATCACCCTGACAGCATACGAAGACCAGGCTACACAGGTTGCAGTCACCGCTGGCACTGCACATGATGTCGGAAAACAAACAGAGCAAGATGAGGCTGTTCAGCTCACTGGCTGGAGGGAATGCCACAGCCTCTCACTGATCTGAGACTGTGTACAGTGTGAACAGGTAGATTATCTGCTTAACCAAGCTGCACAGCTGCAAGATGAGGTTGAAAGTCTACAAGAGTGTTCTGAATTTGGTGAAATGGTGTTTGCTTATGGTATTTCTGCATCAAACTCTCTTCTAGCATACAAGGAATTAACTTGTCTCGTCTGCGGAGATGTTTACACTTCCCTCCTGCGTGCTGTGAATGGAAGGGCAGAGGTCGGTCCGGTGTGGAAGTGAAGGGGAGAGGTGGCTGCCGCAGAGGACAGGTTGAGCAGGTGGAGTGGGCCAGACAGATTTTGGGGTCCTTAATTGGGCACAGGGTATTCCTTTTCCCCTTGTTTTGGTACCCTTTTCCTGCTTGTGTGTCTTGGGAGTCTGGTTTCGATTGCGTTTTGGCTGGTAGCACGCTGCAGCCTGTTTATTCTTGTGTGGCTTTTTCCCCTTTCACTTTTTATGTTCCTTTAATCTCTAACCTTTCCCACACAGTTTTTTGGACTGCTGCCTAGGAAACAACTGGCTACAGGGTAGAAGTCAGAGAGTAGTGGTCAATGGGACAGAGTCTAATTGGAGGCCTGTATCTAGTGGAGTGCCCCAGGGATCGGTGCTGGGACCGGTCCTGTTCAATCTATTCATTGATGACTTGGATGAGGGATTGGCATGCACTGTCAGCAAGTTTGCTGATGACACAAAGCTGGGTGGTGTCGCCGACACCCCTGCAGACTGTCCTGCCATTCAGCAAGATCTGNGGTGTCATGTAGTGATAGGACGAGGGGCAATGGTTGTAAGCTGGAACATAGGAGGTTCCACATCAACCTGAGAAGGAACTTCTTCACGGTGAGGGTGACGGAGCACTGGAACAGGCTGCCTAGGGGGGTTGTGGAGTCTCCCTCACTGGAGATATTCAAGACTCGACTGGATAGGTTCCTGTGTGACTTGGTTTAGGTGATCCTGCTGTTGCAGGCAGATTGCTCCGGCAGGGGGGTTGGACTCGATGATCTCTTGGGTGCCTTCCAACCCCTAACATCCTATGATCCTATGATGATCTTTCGAGGTCCCTTCCGATCCGTAATCATTCTATGATTCTATGATTCTATGAATATTTAAGTTTTGCTTAGGAGATTTCAAAATCTTTCCTTTTTACTCCCCCCTTGTCTGTGGCTTTTAGCATCTCTTAGGAATCAGGGGTCATCAGGTCTGGGCAGGGGGAAGGGTGGACTTGAATTGAGGAAGAACATGCTTTTCCCCCATTTTCGTGTCCCTTTTATCTTTGGGGGTTTTTTTCCTACGTAATGAAATCTTTAATAAAGTTTAATAAAGTTGTATACTTCTAATTCAAATTTCTGGAATATTTCTAATTCCAGACTAAACTTGTGTTTACTCTACCTCTTTTCTCCCCCTCCAGGGGAGTGGGAGGACATTTCCGTCAGTTAAGCAGATTATGATTTTGTGGGCTAACCAGGT
>VXBP01006022.1:26773-74313 GCA_013400115.1 Rhinopomastus cyanomelas | reverse complement strand
ACTCCTCCTGCTTATTCCCCATGCTGCATGCATGCTAACCACTTTCTTTTAGATCAACATCTGCATGGTACTCAAGTCTGATCAGTGCTGCTTCTGTCTGGAGCATGAGTTAATTTCTGTCTGCTGCAATTGCATTCAGGTTCATAGCACTGGTTCTTGTCACTGCAGCCTACAATGTATGCCTTCCAATGAAAAAAGGTGAGAGCTATAACCACATATGAATATGCCAGAAAAACCCTGTCAGTATTTGAGAAGCATTCCTCATCCTTCCTTCTTTGCTGAACTGAGATCCACTACAAAAAGAACTCAGGACTAAAACCTATGTCTGTTTTCAGCTCTTCTTAGAAAAACGAGCTGCAAAGGAGGCAGTAAAACATCTCTCTGATTTTCTGTTCTGAAGCCAATGCGAGCCTCTAACATAAGAAACCAAAAAGTGAGGATTAATGACACCAGGTGACAAGAGCAAAATCAAGGGCCACTGTAGAAGCCAGGAATGGCAAGTTGCTGGCAGGATCTCTCTTTTCCCCATCAGTCCTTTCAGCTTCTGGTCTGAGCTGGCTTGAGGGCAGTACTGAAAGCTGCTGGACACAGCAGCTATGGAGCAGCGGTGACTAATGCACACAGAGTCTGGGCACATTTCCCATCTGTTTTCATATTCCTGCAAACCAGAAAGTTACTGTCTCATTGTTAAGTGAGGTCTTAGAAGGTGATAAAGTTGATTGATTATGTCTTCTGTGACAAGGCTGAAAATCTGAAGAAATTTCTTCCAAAACCAGCAGTTAAACTCTTGAGTAACATTTGGCCTGCTGTATCCTGTTTCCATTTCCTTGAACCAAATCCTTGGGACTAAAGAAATTAGTTGTGAAAAGGTGACGTAAGGATGAAGCAATAGGTTAACTCATTGTTAATTGCTGGTGACCAATGGAGGAACCCTGCCTTTCACTTTCATCCAATGTTATATAGTGCTAAATATGTATATTGCTTTTTCTATGAGAGAAAACTGCTAAATAACGTGCTTCTGTCTTTGCTTTTTAGATCTTACCATCCAGTATCCTCAGTTCTCTGGCTACTCATACATCACCTTTGAACCACTGAAAAATTCCTATCAGACATTTCAAATTACCCTTGAATTCAAGGTAAGTTTAAGCAATTCCAAGCTCACATAAGGAGCTTTAAGTTTTCTTTTCTTATTCTGGTACTGTGGACAGTGGAACAAAAACTCAGCTTCAGTATAGCTTGTAGTGTTTTTGGGTGGAACCTATGCTTTGTCTTTAAAGATCTGGCTTCACCTGCAATAGATATAAACAAAGTCAGTAAACTGAGCTGAAATACTTGTATCTATTGTTGGCAGGCAGTGCATGAGAGTAGCAGTAACACTCTACACTGCAACTAGCAGCAATGTACATGCATACACAGATACACAGATCTTTAGGATCTGTAGTTTGGAAGGGACCTCCAGAGGTCATTGAGTCCAACACCTCAAAGTACATTGTCAAGGTACATGGCTTTAGCCATGTGAACAAACTACTTGCTGAAGCCCTGATCCTCATGAGACTTCAACCAACCCAACATCCATTGGAAGAACAATACAGCTAGGGGTAAGCATACTGAGAGATTACTGGAGTGCATCAATGGTAATATCCTTCCCAAATGGTAGAGAAGCCATAAGTAGAGGGGCTATGCTGGACCTTGTCCACCAAAAATGGAGAGTTTCTGTAGAATGTAAAATTCCAGAAAGCCTTGGTTGCACTGATCATGAGATAGTGGAGTTCATGGTCTTTAGGACAGTGAGGAGGGTACCCAGAAAGTTTGCTATTCTGGATTTCAGGAGAGCTGACTTTGACTTCTTCAGGGACTTTTTTGGTAGACTGCATTGGGATACAGCCCTGGAGGGACTGGGTGACCAAGAAAAATTGTTAACATTCAACAACCACCTGCTCCAAGCTCAAGAGCACTGTATCCCTACAAAAAAAAAAAAAAAATTAGCCAAAAATGCCAGGAGACTTGCTTGGGTGAACAAAGAACTCTTGAACAAACTTAGACACCAGAAGCCAAGGGATGGTGGAAGAGAGGAAGTAGCCTGGGAGGAATACAGAGGAATTGTCCTTGCAGCCAGAGATCATATTAGGGAAGGCAAAGCACAGATAGAATTAAATCTGGTCAGGAGTGTCAAAGGCAACAAGAAAAACTTCTATAGGTGTATTGGTGAAATAAAAGAAAAACATGGAAAGCCTGGTCTCTCTCCAGAAGGAAAGAGGTGGTCTGGTAAGGGAGATACGGAGAAGGCTGGGACTGTCAATGGGTTTTTTTGCCTCAGTCTTCACTGGAAAGCTTTCAGACCAGTCTTCCAAATCACAGATGTCAAAGGCTGGGCCTGGTAAAATGACGGACCTCAGCACATGGTAGGAGAGGTCAGGTTTGTGACAAAATAGGTATTATTTTCCACCTCTGAAGTTTGGGATACAGGCTACGAGTATGCACAAGATACTGGACTGTTTAGACCACCACAGGTCTGAAGTGATGAGATACGTCCCACATTGACTTGTGTTAATGCTGTCAGTGTGTTCAAGAAAGAACTGGTATGGCTGCCTGCAGAGAGAGTGTCTGAGCTCTTGAATGCAGACCTGTTCCCCTATTTAGCAAGCAGGCAAACTTCATGGAATAGGTATGAGACTGTCATTAGAGCAGCAGCAGTCTGTTGTGTCCTGTGGTGATCTCACATTCCTCTGTCAATTTGTCTGTTCAAAATGAAAGATGCCTATGAAAAGACACTGTGTTAGCTGCTGTGCACACATGGAGAAATCCTGCCTTCACAGGTGGTTCTGCTTGAAAACTGTTGGGCTCACTGAATATGTGAATAAATGTGTGTGTATTCATGTGGAGTAAGTTTGATGTGTCTACACTTAACAGCTTTGCCAGGGCATCCTTGCTAGACTTTGTGCTCAAAGGTTGCTTATGGGATATGTCTGACAGTCTTTGAGGCTTTCAGACTTGTTTCTAAGTCTGATAGTATCACAGTGTAAGCAGGTGTTCTTAAACCATGTGAGCATTAAGGCAATGTCTTTCTACATTCTTCAAATGCAGGATTAAAATTCGACCAACTCTTTTCTGATTCTGCAAGCTAAAAACTCCACTGGAAATTTACATCCCTTCTCTCGACAAAAGTCCCCCAGTGCTGCTTGCATTTATCTGTTACTTTAAGGCACAGACTTTGACTTTTCATGTTGATGCAATGGTTGCAGGCTGAATCAGAAGATGGTTTGCTGCTTTACTGTGGAGAAAATGAACACGGCCGTGGTGATTTTATGTCACTGGCAATCATCCGACGTAGCGTCCAGTTCAGGTAAAACCTTCACCCTAAATCAGATGGAAAGAGAAGGGACCGCTGCTGCCTATGTGTGAGGAATATCTGCTGTGTCTTTGGCTTCTGCCCCATGAACACTACTAACAGTTCTTCCAGATTTTTTCTCTCATTTCATTCAGTCTGTGGACATGTGACATGTAGAAGTCTTTTTACTTAGAGACCTAAGTGTAAAGGCAAAATGATCAGTTTTCCTCAAGGCTTTAGTCCCCGTTACTATGTTGGAAATATATATAATAAAGTCTGAAACTTTGAACAGACCCTACCTGTACCTGCCTCTGTAGTAAGGTAATATACAATGTGAAGCAGAGAGGTTTCCAGCCATGAAGGGTTTATGTGTACTGTAAATTTCAGCTGTTATTTTATCTAAGATGGTCAACTTGCTCACTGTTGTCTTGCTCTCCAAGGTTCAACTGTGGCACTGGAGTTACAGTCATGATAAGTGAAAACAAAATCAAGCTGGGAAACTGG
The DNA here is from genome assembly GCA_013400115.1 of Rhinopomastus cyanomelas. Taxonomy (NCBI): domain Eukaryota; kingdom Metazoa; phylum Chordata; class Aves; order Bucerotiformes; family Rhinopomastidae; genus Rhinopomastus; species Rhinopomastus cyanomelas. The sequence continues at coordinate 70,481 of VXBP01006022.1, read as the reverse complement.
CACAGTGTCACACTATTCAGAGATGGGATGAATGGCTGGCTCAGGATGGACAATGATGCTCCAGTGACAGGAAAATCTCAGGTGGATAATCTGTACCTTCAGCTTGACCTTGGGCTCTTTCAAGTTTATGATAACATAGTCTGGTCAGATATAAACGGAACTTTATTATTTATTGGGTTTAGGGCATTATTTGAACCTGGATCAGTGTACAGATTACACTTTCACATACATATTATAGACATCACTTAGATAAATATCCTGGTGCTCAATCAAAGAATCATTAGGGATCAGAAGGGACCTCAAAAGATCATCTAGTCCAATCCCCCTGCAACAGCAGGATCACCTAGACCAAGTCACACAGGAACACATCCAGGTGGGTTTTAAATGTATCCAGTGAGGAGACTCCACAACTCCCCTGGGCAGCCTGTTCCAGTGCTCTGTTATCCTCATTGGGAACAAATTCCTTCTCATCACTAGAAGACGTTGAGAAGAGCCTGGCTCCATCCTCCTGACACCCACCCTTCAAATATTTATAGACATTAATGAGGTCACCCCTCAGTCTCCATTTCTCCAAGCTAAAGAGACCCAGGTCCCTCAGCCTTTCCTCATAAGGGAGGTCCTCCACTTCTTTAATCATCCTCATTGCTCTATGCTGGACTCCCTCCAGTAGCTCCATGTCCCTCTTGAACTGAGGGTCTCAGAATTGGACACAATACTCGGGGTATGATCTCATCAGTGCAGAGTAGAAGGGGAGAAGAACCTCTCTTGATCTGCTAACCACCTGCCTTCTGATCCACCCCAGGATGCTGAATCGCATCAGAGTTTGACTGTAGTCCTCCATGCTTACTCTCATGACTTTATGCTACATTTAAGTAATCTCAGATAGAGAATGCTGCTAAAAGTCTGCCAGGTTTTACATCTGCTGTCCCTGGTTGCATTCTTTTTCAAGTCTCAGAGAGCTACTCTGCTTCCTCAGCCAGAAAAATCAGATGCCTATAGGTGTGTGTTAATGTATCATGTCCATATCGGCACACAAGGTTTGTGCACCAAAGTGTAATTACATGGACATCATAGATAGATATTTAAGCACAGCAATGGACATGGATGTTCTGCACAGACTTATAACACCAGCAATTTAATCTGAGGCTGCCAGGATAAAATATAATAGAAGATGCCTTGACTTGCTCTTGCCAGGCCAGAAAACAGAAATGAAATTAGACACCATAAAAACCAGATGGTTGTAACTTTTTTGGATATCTTTCCTCTTCCTTTGATAGCCACTGTTATCATGCCCACTATTTACACTTCACTTGCAGGCACTGAAAGCAAAAGAACTTCTGTGCATTACATTCTTGCCAGCTGGACATGACAGGGGAAGGGATTTCAGCGTCTGTCATGTGTTGCTGTGTGTTAGCAATGCAATGAGGTCACACAAAGGGCAAATACGGATCATAAGATATATGCCCAGTAGAGACTAACACCATTGCACAGCACTTGGGTAAGATGGCAACAGTCTGTGCAGGCCTATGGTCATCTGTTGCCAAGAAAGATGAGGCAGAAGATAAAAAAAAGTGCAACAATGGACTAGCAGGAGAACTATGATTCACAATGTCTATTACAAGAAGGATTTCACACTGAGCACACATATTTTTAAGCTGCATAGACAGTTAATTGCTCTAGGTACTGCTTTCTACCAGAACTTGCTGCTCCTTTAGCGTGACTGCTTCTCCTCAGCCTTTCTTATTTAGAATGGCCTGGATTAGTGTCAGCAGAGTGGTAGTGGTTTCTGACCCGATTCATTTTGATGTGAACAGTTCAGAGGGTAGTCACAAGAGAAGACCAAGCAGGACAGGAACATCAAAGGTGGTATGAGATAGCACATGATTTGAGGCAGGCTGGAGAGCTGTGCACCCACCGCCCTAGTACACAAAACCCTGTAGACATCTGAACTTTTTAGCTACAGGCTCCATATGATTTATTGGACAAGACTTATTTGATGTGTTTGTGCAGTGCACTGTGCAGCGAACACTTGTAGACTCAGTAACCTTGACTTATTTAGCTTGGCAAAATACAGGCTATGGAGGCATAATTTATTGTTCTAAGCACTGTGGAGGCAGGACAGGGATGAAAAAAACAGAAATCGTTTAGGCTAAGGGTGAGTGTAGTCAGAAGGACATATGTGCAAAAACAGGCCACAGATAAAACTGGGCAAATGGAGTGTGTTCTTCCAAATAACAGTAGTTTTCTGAAATAAAGTTTAGGGTTGAGCAAAGAGACTCACATTCCGATCAATTTATAGAAGGAATTACAACTGCTTTGCCCACAATTGCATGGATCTTGATTCGATGATCAAAAATATTTCTGTTGTTTGGTTTTTTGTATGTTGTTCCTTGTGTGCACTACAGCAATGCTAGTAAACTTCTTTGTGTAGATTCCTATAGCCAGGTTAATTTTATTGTATTTTGCCTTGTTTCAGTTTTTAGTGCCGTTTTGATTTACATGTCATTATTGGTTGAACATATAATGTAATATATATTATATTCAGATTTATTATTGCTGCTAGGTTCTGTCCAAAAGGCAGTAGTATCACATTGGTCTATGTTCTCGAGCACTTAGAGTTGAGGAAGCAGTTTTTCCAAAAGTAAAGAAAGAAAGTGTAGCAAAGGATAGATTACAATCCCTTCTCAGAACACAGTGATTTTCAAAGGAGTGTTTTTGTGCTTTTAACAGTCCATGTTACCATGATGGATGTGGCTGCAAAAAGTAATTTAAAATGGTAGACTGATTGGGGGAATGACTAATAGAAAGGAGTTACCAATAAGCAACCTACACAATCCGCTGGCACAATTCTTTGTGGAGGAAAAAATTGATTATACTCAGTATGGCTTAATTAATTATCCTGTGTTATGTCTGTTCTAAATCATGTCATGCTCTGTTTTCCTTTCAGGGCCAGTATAGTAAAATTACATTCCGGACTCCCTTCTACGTTGGCGGTGCCCCCAGCGTATACTGGCTGGTCAGAGCCACAGGCACCAACCGTGGGTTTCAGGGCTGCGTTCAATCACTCAGTGTCAATGGGAAGATAATTGATATGAGACCCTGGCCATTGGGGAAAGCTCTCAGCGGTGCTGATGTTGGTAAGTTCAGTGGTATAGGGTCTTAATCAGTGATTATCTAGGGTTGACCTGTTTTGCCTGTTAAAAATATAAGAGCAATGGTCCAGGTTTGAAAGATGGGAGGTACATTGGTTTTGCTGTGTCTGTAGTAGGAGGGTTTATCACACTGTACAAATAAACATCACTGTTTGTGTGCCCAAATCTCTAGTATTCACAGTTACCCTACATAATATATAGTAAAACCGACTGTCTTTGGCAAGCAGGAAGCTGTTACCGATATAATTATGCCTGTACCGGTATTTTTGCCGGCATCTCTCAAGATGCCTCTCCACGCTCCTGACTGACAGTCATATAATCAGAAATCAATAGCACGCACACTGTGTTTGTATTTAAAACACCGTGGGCTCAAAAGAATGTGTTTTGCCTAAAGGCATTGTTGCAGTTGACCAAAGCAATGCAGGGATCTTTCAGATTCACAGCAGAGCTGTGGCCATTATGGAAGGCTTTTCCTTGTCAAAGCCCATTACTGCTCAGACAAGCAGGCTTTCCTATTGACCATCACTTGTTTTCATTTCCAGAGCCACATATGTTTTAAAAGTATAACAGACTAAATACTTCAAATAGCTTTGTGAAGTATTTATGGATATTTTTGAAGGATTAATGATTATAATATTATCTTCCCATCAAAGATTAAAAGATGGAGAAGCAGGGAAGTTAATTAACTAGTCATGTGTTACTTATTAATCTTATTTTATCTGTATAATGTACACTTGAAAAAAAAGACAGGGCAACAAAATTCTTCCTTGAATGACCTCCAAGTCTGAAAAATTTAAGAATAAGAGTAAACCCAATTCAGAAAGCAAATGATAAAGCAGAGACTAGATCCCATATCACTGGACCCTCTGTGCCATGCTTTGGCCACAAAGTCATCTTTCTTCTCTTCTATAGTTGTTCATTTGACATCCCAGGAAGGAAGTGATTAATGAGAAACTTCCTAACAATTGCTCTGTATACTCTAGATACCATGACCCAACGTCTGTGCAATACTGGGGGAGAACAGAGTGAAAAGAATAAGACTTTGGAAGCAGAGAGTAATTTCACGACAGAATGAGAATCTATGGAATTTAGATAAATATAAGCCTTGCTGAACTTCTCTGAGCCCTAATCTCTATTGCCTTTTGGGTTGCAGCTAGCTTCATTCCCATCCATGAATGCTTCACATACTAGTGCAGTAACAATCAACATCAAGGAAAATAAATGCTGGATTCTGCCATATGTGACTTGACACTGAGTGATAAACATTTTATTTCTTCATTTGGCTGCACACAGTTGCATGAAACTGTACCAGAAGATCCTGGCAAAAATTACACGATACCAGTTAAGCTTAAACTAAATAAATTGCTAGTGTACTAGGGTTTAGGAATGTTTTTGATAGACAGGCTTCTGTTTCCTTTCTATTGGCACAGTATATAAATAAATTGAGGGTGCTGGCGTACATGGACCTCAGAACTGGGGGTGGTGAGAGTTCCATCCTACCTCTGTGCAATCTCTGCTGGCTGCACCAAATTCCCACAATACCATGAGGTAATGGGCTGACAAGGCAGGCAGTGCTCATGGTTCAGAGCAGGCATGGGTGCAACTGCTGCTCTAGCTTCTACCCTTCATCATCTGCTGCTGCAGCAAATCAGACTCAGCCATCAGACCTGTAGTTTGTTTTTTTGGTGTGGTCATCTGATCTGGCTCAAAGTCTGTGGTAACAGACTGAGGCATTGTGAGAGCAGCCTTCCTTTAAACACCAAAACTGCTCCTGTTCAACTTTTCCCTCAAACCACTTGATCCCTTTATTTTTATCTGCCTTGTACTTTTCCTTTTTTGATGGACTCTGTGTAACTTTGATCTGTTTGAACATACTGCCATAGCGGACTAAGAGTTCAACAGATGCAATAAAGATGAGGTTTTCTTAGTTTTCTGTTTGTGTCTCAAACTCAACACATCTAGATCCTCATTTATCCATGTTTAAGCTATTTCCTCATCTATATAGGAGCTACTGCTACATATTTCCATCACTGTCATGATGACTGATAATTATGGGAGGGACCTCAAAGACTGGATATCCATCCTCCTCCAGTTTACTGCAGCCATTACAATGCTGCCCACAAAGGTAAAAGGTGTCTCAATGAGCACCACAAGCACTCTTGTTTCCCCTCTGAGGGACTTAAACATTTTGCTTATGCTGCTCGGTCTAACACTGGAGCTCTGTGCTATTATTGCTATTCTCAGACCTTCCCTCTCGTCAATGAAGAACGGACCTGGCGGGAGACCTGTAGATGTGTCATACAGAATGATTCTGGTTGTGCAGGGAGCAATACCAGATGACTGGATAGTTATTACTGCTTCTGTCCGAGTCAGTGAGAAAAGGTTATTTTACCCTGTGAACAGCAGAGCGATCAGGATGAACCGGAATGTCATTCGTTTGCATCTGCATATACCCCTGTGCTTTTCATTCTGGCTATGGGATAGGAAACCAACTGCAAAGATGGCACTAAGTTAACACAAGTGCCTTACTGAAGATTTCAAGTGTCCTGTTCCAGAAACTGTTTTCAGAATCATAGGACTATATTAGAACAATATAGGCATATCCCCTGGTTGCAGTAGTTTTGCAAGACTCTGAGCCATTTTGGGTAACAACGTAAATCTCTAATATATGTTGTCAGAACTGCTACACTATGTCTGTGGCTTCTCCGAAGTGATATTTCAGTGTGCCTTAAAATAAATATTCAAGTCTTAGCTTGTAATAAACACTTTGACCCTCCAAATGATGTTCTTACACTTGTACATCAAGTATTTGGGCTTTCTTAATGTAGAAGATCAATTTATGACTATCAGTGAGGGGGAATTATTTAATCAGAAATGGATATAAAGGATAAAGAAATCAAACTTAGTGAGAACTTCCATCAGATGGACATTCAACTGTTGCATAATCAAACATTATAGATCAGTTTTAACAAGAAAATGATTTTTTACTGTTTTACAACAATTTTAGCTTTATTCAGGCAAGAAGACACAATACTCAAGTTATTTTATTTCATAGCATAGTAGAAATGCTTCTTTAAAAGCCCATATGCTGAGGATATATATCCTTTTAGTGCAGACAAGAGGGCTTACAATCTCATTTTAGTTAATCAGATTACTTGATGACGATTAACACCTCCCACATTTAACACAACATGAATTTACAGTGAACAAAGAAGCACTTAAGGTAATTGAAATTAACCAAGCCTCAGTGCTGGTAAGCAATGAAGAGCATTTGCTGTTCTATGAGAAAATAAGGATAAGAACAAGAGTGGAAGAAAAGTGGTTCAGAGAATTATTGGAAGTTACAGTTTTCATTATTTGGTGGTAAGGGCTAATTTTTGCTGTTTTTAAGGTCTTTTGCTGGTGCGATATTAAAAAAAAAAAGATGTTAAAAATCAAGTCACCTTGTCTAAATTTGTCACGATGTGACAAACTGGGAAACAGTCTAGGCAGGGGACCTAATTGTATTGGTTAGAGCCATGATCAACAGTCTGTGTCAGGGGGATCTGGACTAGATGATCTTTCAAGGTCCCTTCCAATCCCTAATGATTCTACGATTCCATGATTCTATGAAATGTATCTTCTTTGACAAACTTCTCTGATAAATCAATCTATACCTAGGTGAGTGCAGCAGCGGCATTTGTGACGAGGCATCCTGCATCAACAGTGGTACCTGTACTGCAAGCAAAGCAGATTCGTACATTTGCCTTTGCCCCCTTGGATTTAAAGGTCATCATTGTGAGGAAGGTGAGATGAAGTTGGACTGCTTGGTATGTGTTATGTAGTGCTTGGTTTGTTTTCCACATAGTGACATTCAAGGAGGTCATGTTCTATTACACTTTCAGAAGAGAGTACTCATTAATTCATGATTTTAAAATCTCACAGAGAAACCCTCCCACACTATTCAGCTTGGGGTTACATCTAGTTCCTACATACTCAATGATTTGGAAATGCCTTCATGTAAACTAAACATTAATTAATCATATCAGACTTACTTTTCAAAAGTTGAAGTACCACTCCACAACTGCACATTAGTTCTTCAAATATCTCCCCACTTTTCTCCTAAAACCAGTGTCAGTTTTATATTCTAAATGCAGAAGACCTAATGTAAATTCCTGTACAGAGTGAGAAGTCAAATACAGACACCATTATTTTCTATGCCTCAGAAATTTTTCTGCCACTACCCATTATGTGCATGCTCACTACTTTGAAAACCACTGTGATAAATCCACAAAGAAAAGTAGCACCAAAAAAATGATACAAATCCATCCCTGGAAAAGGAAGGGGTTAAGAAGGGAAGCAGTGCTGTGTAGGATGAAAAAAAAAATTGTCATTTGAAGGATAAAATTGGTAGATTGTTTTTCTTAACTTGTTAAGTACTGATCAGAGGGAACTGACACTGGCTGGTAGGAATAAATCCCTTACTGCTGAGCCTCAAGTGACCTGTTTGTGTATTCTGGATTTCCAGCACTCACCTTGGCCATACCTCAGTTCAACGAGTCCTTAAGGTCATTTGCTAGCATACCCTGGCCCTTGGAACCACAGAATTACCTTTCCTTCATGGAGTTTGAGATGACATTTCGTCCAGATTTAGAGACTGGTGTCCTTTTGTACAGCTACGACACAGACAGCAAGGACTTCCTCTCCATTAACATAGTGGCTGGTTACGTGGAGTTCAGGTTCGACTGTGGCTCAGGAATGGCTGTTATCAGGTAAAAGATGTTGATTGTATTTCCTTTCCAACAGTGCCACAGGACTGATCCAAGAGAATTGTGGACTGCACAGAGTAATAGCCTGTAGTGAGGTATGGGAGCCTATCAGTCTCCAATGCATACTTCAAAGGAAGCACAGGAAAACTAGAATCATAATCATAGAAACGNGAGGAGCCCAGAACTGGACACAATACTCCAGGTGTGGTCTCACCAGGGCAGAGTAGAGGGGGACAAGAACCTCTCTTGATCTGCTAACCACCTGCCTTCTGATCCACCCCAGGATGCTGTTGGCCCTCTCGGCCACAAGAGCACATTGCTGGCTCATGGTCATCCTGCTGTCCACCAGGACCCTCAAGTCCCTTTCCCCTACACTACTCTCCAAGAGGTCAGTCCCCAGCCTATACTGGTACCTGGGGTTGTTCTTGCCCAGATGCAAGACTCTGCACTTACTCTTGTTATAGGTCATTCAATTTCTCTCAGCCCAGCTCTCCAGCCTGTCCAGATCTCGCTGAATGGCAGCACAGTCAGCAGGTGTGTCGGCGACACCACCCACCTCTATGTCATCAGCAAACCTGCTGACAGTGCATGCCAATCCCTCATCTACATCATCAATGAATAGATTGAACAGGACTGGTCCCAGCACTGATCCCTGGGGCACTCCACTAGATACAGGCCTCTGTGGTTCAGAGCTTTATTGTCAGTGTTACCAGGCCATTGCACCATTTAGTGCAGATTTTACTTCTGTTTCTGTATGTTTTTGCAAATATTACTTTTATTGCCTCCTTCATGTTGTATCACAGACAGTTAAAGTATCTATAAATATTTTTGCCTGTATATTTTTCTAGATGCAGAATAGAGACCTTTATGAGCATCCTTCTGTCAGGCCTTCAGTTGTGGGAAGCAAGTAGTGGGTTGGAGATATCAAAAAAGATACACCTCCAGATCCCCCCTTTCCTCATAGTGCTGGCTTTGTGGGGATCGGCGAATACCTAATTTGTATAAGCAGTCTGAGTCTTTAGGGATTACTTCCTCATGGAAAGGGTGGCGAGACCCCAGACTGGCCACTGGAATGTACTGCCCAAGACAGTGGTGGAGTCACCATCCCTGGAGGTGGCTAAGAAAAGACTGGTGGTGCTTAATGTCATGGTCTAGCTGGTGTGGTGTTAGGTCATAGGATGGACTTGACCTCAGAGGTCTTTTCCAGTCTCAGTAAGTCTGTGATTCTGTAAAAGATAAATATATGATTTAAGTGAGTCACCCAGGCTCCCAGGCAAAGACAAACCTGAAAATAATTCATCACATCCTAAAATGAATGTCTAGGATTCCAACAATGAAATACTTCAATCAGAGCTGCTTTCTCCCTCTTTCTGTGTAACTGAGTGCCCAGTCTCCATGCAGCTCTTTCCTGGGCTCTTCTAAAAAGGTGATGGGTTGAACAGACACTCAGTACCTTGGATGTGGCCCAAGAGGATACCAGTTTGACTACCAGGCTGACCAGGGTATACAGATATGTAGTCTATGTAATCTATACGGAATTATTGAATATATTATGTATCAATATGGTTTATATAATCTATATATAATATATCTATATAGACATATAATCTACAGAAGGCTTGTGCAAAATATGTACACTGCCTGTAAGTCTTGCAGGCCATATGCTTACTGTGTATGAGTATCAGGAATTTTGACTAAAGTGTGATTAGGACAAAGGTACTAGTTCTCCACTGAGTGAGGACTCAATCATCAAACACTTTCATATGACAAGGTGAGAGATGAAATTTCAAGAGTACAAATGCAAAATAATGCACAGCTTTAACAGTGCACAGGTGTGGCAATATGACTAATGTTAGACACAGAGAGATCTTGGATCTTCATTGCTGTGAAAGCAACAGCTAAGTGCTTAGAGACAAATACAAAAATGTAAGTCAAATGCATAGAATTATTAGGAATGAAATAAGGAACAATGCCTCTGCAAAAATACTTGGCTTGAAAGTCTTGAAATCTAGCTGCCATTCTGGTAACTTCGTTTCAGAAGTAATTAGCAGAGTAGCATTGGTAAGCAGGGGAGGGAAAGAAGCAGCTGCAAATGCAGCAGGACCCTTCAGACTGGAAAAAAAAAAAAAGAATTTGATGGAATATTGTGAATGACACAGAGATAAATAAGGAATGATTACTATGTATGGACACTTTAGAAGGAGCCCAGTGGAACTGCAAACTTAAACCTATCAAACAGAGAATATTTTGTACTTTTAGACAACACGTGAATAATTGTCACAGCATATGAACTATAAATAGGTTTACAAAAACCCCAAACATCAGGCAAATTTGAAGAAAGCTCCATTGAGGGAGATCAAACACAATTGTACGGATGCAGCCTCTGACTCAGGAAATTGCTAAATGACAAGTTGCCAGAAGCTGGGAGGATGTATCGAGGAAATAATTACTCCGTACTTGCTCTGTTCTTTTCTTTTGCTGAAAAGTGGCAGAAATAGCTAATGTCAGAGACCTCTGCTCCAACCCAAAATGTCTCTTTTTACAGCAGCCTTCAGTCTGTGTCTCATTACGGCTGTCTAGTTCTCATTGCTGCAAATGCAAGACTTTAGATGTCATTTTTTTTCCCACCAGGAACATTGTAGCACTTCAAAGCACATTGGACTAAAATTTAACCATTGTAAAATGTGTCAAGAGCCACATATGCGTGCTGCTGGGTGTACATACTGCCCTTTATTTATTGGAAAGCAGTAGAAAGAGCATAACAATTAGCACCTGGTTCATGTGCTTTGGGGAAGAAGAGATGTCTTGTTATTGTGAGAAACTATTAACATTGTCAGGCTTCATTGAAAGTTGTCAGGATGTCCTGTTTAACCCTTTTTTTGAGAAAACATGTTCAAGTGGCACCCTGTTATCTGCTCTGCCAGTGATTAAATAAGATAAATACATTCCCTCTTTTTTTATGCCTGCTTAGCCAGTGTCAACTTAAAGTTTTCCTTGATCTTCATCCTACTGATTTGTATCTGCTTTTGTCCTAAATGAAGATATAAGTCTGGTCTTCCGGACTATTACTTTCATGGGAGAAGGCTGTTAAACACAACAGTGTAATGAAAGCAGAGTTGCAATATCTTTGTCAAAGAATCACAAAATTATTGAGGACGGAAAAGACCTCTGAGATCATCCAGCCTATGACCTAACATCACCACCATCACCTAGACGGTGGCACTAAGTGCCAAGTCCAATCTTTTCTTAAACACCTTCAGGGATGATGACTTCACCACCTCCCTGGGCAGTCCATTCCATTGTCTGATCAGCCTTTCCATGAAGAAGTGTTTTCATACTAAACTTCCCCTGGTGCAGCTTCAGGCCCTACCCTCTTTTGCTATCACTAGTTGCCTGGAAGAAGAGCCCAGCCCCTACCTGTCTATAACTTACCTTCAGGTAGTTATAGAGAGTGATAAGGTCCCCCTTGAGTGTCCTCTTCTCCAGGCTAAACAACCCAAGCTCCATCAGCCTCTTCTCATAAGATTTTCCTTACAGTCCCTTCACCAGCCTCATTGGTCTCCTCTGAACCTGCTCCAGCACCTCAATCCCTTTCTTGAAGTGAGGGGTTCAGAAATGCAGACAGTACTCAAGGTGAGTACTGACCAGTGCAGAGTGAAAATAGTTAAGGATGAGGCAAGCTAATTTATGTATGTCAGCTGCAGCAGGAAAGCTTTTCCTAAATGGAAGCAGAGGATGCCTTTGGACAGGAATTTTCAGGATCAAAATTTACACAATTTGATTTTGTTTTTCTAAGGATTGGTTTGAATGAGGAAAATTAATTCTTAATCCCACAACAAATGAAGATCCAGAAGTGTTTAAATGACCTCAGAAAGTGTTACTGAGCACACGCTGACTTCAAAAAACCCATGAATCTAAGAAATAGCTTGCAACTCTGAAGTGATGACTCTTCAAGGCTTCACCATCCTCACCTGTAATTTTGAATCAGTGGGTTGAAGTCAATGATATGTGCTTCAGCAAGGACAAGTGCTAGGTCTGGCACTTGGACAATAACAATCCCACGTCATACTACAGGCTTGAAGAAGTGTGACTGGAAGGTTGTCTGGCAGAAAGGAACCTGAGGGTGCCTGTTGACAAGTGGCTGAATATGAGCCAGCACTGTGCCCAGGAGGCCAAGAAGACCAAGGGCATCCTGGCTTGTATCAGAAATAGTGTGGTCAGCAGAAACAGGGAACTGATTGTCTCCCTTTGCTAGGCACTGGTGAGGCCACACACTGAGTGCTGTGTTCTGTTTGGACACCTCAATTCAAGAAAGATTTTGAGGTGCTGGAGCAGGTCCAGAGGAGAGCAACAAGGCTAGTGAAGGGCCTAGACAAGAAGTCTTGTGAGGAGTGGCTGAGAGAGCTGAGCCTGAGGGCTCTTTATTCTAAAGAAAAGGAGGCTGAGAGGAGGCCTTATCACTATCTACAGCTACCTGAAAGGACATTGTAGAGTGGTGGGTTCTGGTCTCTTACCACAGGTTTTTGGTGATAGAACAAGAAGGAACAACCACAGGCTGCACCAGAGGACGTTTAGGCTGGATATTAGGAAAATGTTTGTAAGTGAAATGGTAGTCAGGTATTGGAACCAGCTTCCCAGGGAGGTGGTTGGGTCACAATCCCTCATTGTGTTTAAAGGTCATTTAGATATAGTGCTTACAGATGTGGTTTAATGGTGAACTTGGTAGAGTAGTTGGACTTGATCACCTTTTCTAACCTGCATGATTCTGTGATTCTAATTAAATCCAGTGGAGCAGCACAGGTAGCATGATGGTTACCTAATCTGCAGAGGGCATAGAAAGTGTGTATTGCCACATATTAGGTAGACAAACATATCTGGTTACTTTTTATGTATATATCGAGGATCAAGATGATTAAATTCAGTTACCTGTTGGTTTACCCAAGGTAATTAAACCCTAAATGATCATAGAATCATACAATTATAACATAACAGAAAGTTCTAGACAGGAAGACATCTAGTCCAACCTCCCTACACAGAGATAACTCCACCTAGGTCAGGCCACTCAGAGCCTCATCAAGCCTGACCTTAAATGACTCCAGGGATGGAGGCATGTGGTGGGTTCAAAACCACAATTTAAGATAAAGGAAAAGAAAGCAAAGCAGTGAGGTCTTGATGACACCTCAGATAAATTTTCCAGGCAATGGATAGCTTAGGGAAAACTGCAAAAAGTTGATTAACTTTATGACTGTATACAGGAAGGAAGAAAAGGTTAAGCAAGTTAGTGCACAAACTAGAAAATGTGTCACAAATGCCATCACATATTCTAAGAAAAATACAATGGGAGATCACTATCGTTTGGGCCTTGGGTCTCCTTTCACATTAGAGATCTGGGGAAAAAGAACATGTCAGTCAAGTAGAGACGAGTACCACCACCCTCTCTATTATTCATACATCACCCCCATCTGCGATACAGCGAGACCCAAACTTCTTGCAGATTGGTGAGTTCTTCAGTGTAGCTTCTCCAGCTCAGCGCTCTCGGGATGGCCTGACTTCTCAGGGCTCAAAGCTGCATCTCTCGGTGCAGGCGACATGCATTTAAAACAAAGAACCCAGTCTCTATCTTTCAGATCAAAGGTTTAAGGATTCTCAAGTCCTTTTGCTTTCTTCAGCTAAGCTCAAAGGTGTTCTCCCCCAAAACTTAAGCACCCCCAGTCTTCCTCAGTGGCAGAAATGACAAACAATCTCTCTTCCTGCTGATTAGTCTCTCCAAAATGGCAGCTAGTAGCCGCATAGCCCTGGCCAAGTGCAGGATCCAAGATGGAGACCGACCACATGGCTGCATCAACAGGGCCACACCCCCACACTCTACACGCGGCCAAGAGGGTCTTCTAAAGATCCTCTCCTCTCCCTCTCCTGTTTCAGCTCCAGAAGAAAAAGGAGTACCCCAGCTCACCGCGATGCTGAAGGGCTACTCCATGGGGAAAGTGGAGGTGGTGGTGATGGCAAATCTGCACCAGTCTTGCTTCTCTGGTCTGTGGCCAGGATCACATGGTATCAGGTCCTGGCCGGCTTTGGGGCCGTGGTGGCTTCAGGGCCGTGGCAAATCGTGGCTGGCACTGGGGCAGTGGTCCTCCCAGAGCCACAGAAAGTTGTGACCGAGCTGCATTTCCCATCCCCCACCGCCCAGGGAACACAGCCCCCAAAAGAGAGCTGAGACCCCAGTCAGCTTTTTTATAGGCTGACCTAGCCACGCTCTTCCAGGGCAGGTCTCGGGACAGGCCCTTCCAGGGAAGGTTCTGGGACAGTGTCACATTCCCCAGGACAGGTAACTGGGGGAAGGGTTCCTCTTGAGAGTAACTTTTTGTTCTTCATTAAAGAACAAATCTACACATCTGAAATTTCTGGTTATTTTCAAACTGCAACAGGGCCCAGGTACGTCTCTGGGCGGCCCATTCCTGCCATTAACCACTATCACATTGAAGAAATCTTTTTTTTATATCCAGCCTAAACTATCCATTCCAAGCTTGAACCCATTGCTCCTTGTCCTAGCCGTACAAACCCTTTTGAAAAGACCTTCCCCTGTCTTCATATTGGCCCCTCTCAGGTACTGAAAGGGAAGGTTCTCTGGAGCATCTTTTTCTCCAGGGTGAGCAGCCCCAACTCTCCCAGCCTTTCCTCACACAAGAGATGCTCCATTCCCCTGATTATTTTAGTAGCCCTCCTCTGGGTGCACTCCAGTATGTCTACATCCTTCTTGTGCTGGAGGCATCAAAACTGGACACAGTACTCCAAGTGGGGTCTCACCAGGGCAGAGTAGAGGGGCAGAATCATCTCTCTTGACCTGCTGGCCACAGTTCTTTTGATGCAGCCATGAATGTGACTTGCCTTCTGGGCTGTGGTTGCACATTGCTGGCATTGTCCAGTTTTTCATCCACCAGCACCCCACAGTCCCTTTCCATAACACTGCTTTCCAGTAGATCCTCTCCCAGCCAGTACTGATAATGCCGGTTACCCTGGCCCAGAGTCAGAACTCTACACTTGGTCTTGTGGAACCTCATAAGGTTCACCTGGGGCCATGTCTCCAGTCTGTCCGGGTCCCTCTGGATGACATCCCATCCCTAAGGCATATCAGTGGCACCCCCCTAGCTTGGTGTCATCTGTAAATCTGCTGAGGATACACTCAATGCTTCTGTCAATGTCATTGATGAATATCATGAACAAATCACATTCCTTAAGAAAAAGGGTAAGTGAATGGCATTTATCAATGATACATTTTATCAATGTTTTCTGAACCAAGTATCAACCTAGTATTGGTAGCATCACACAAACAGTTGAAAATGGGCTTTGAATAAAGCATGAGGTACAAAATATATACAAGAATAATATTTGTTGATGTTGATTCTCTGGCCATACCACCCTGAAAACACCTGACCTCCTTTGATCTTGGAAGCTAAGCAGGGTCAGCCCTGGTTAGTACTTGGATGGGGGAACACTGGGTGCTTTAGGCTTATCCTGCTCTGACAGGCGGGGCTGGAGTAGATGATCTTTCAAGGTCCCTTCCAACCTCTGTGATTCTGTGTGTGTGATCCTGATTCGGTGTGTGTGACTGTTCAGAAAAAAGAAAAAAACAAATAACTTTTCACATTTTAAATGTTATTTAACTTTTTAAACAGTACTTGAATCACTATTGACTCACTGTTACAAATCACAACTTTTTCAGCTCTTCCACTTGGAAATTTTAAAATGTTTTTTTCATACAAGTAGCCTGAAAATATAAAATATTATTCCACCCAAAATAGTTCTGTATTTTTTCATTGAAAAAAGGAAAGTCTTCAGTTAACCTAGTTAATAATATACTCTCTGCATTATTCCAGCTTGGTCAGTGAATAAGATACAGCTTTTTGTTGCCCCTGGAGGAAAGGCTGCAATGTAACATTTATACATTAAATGCTTCAGTCAGGGTAGTAAAATGACATTTGAAAAAAAACCCCATAGAAGTCCTGTAGAACTTGCAAAGGGTCGTGCAGTTTTGCTCTTTATACAGGCTCCTATTTGTGTAAGTGGTGGACTAATAAAGATTGTAAGAACAGTTTTAAAGTAGTTCCTTTGAGACTGGTAAATACTTTGCATGACTGGGGATTATTGTTGCTTTCTAGGACCTGATCATACATTAGGATCACATTTTAGTTACTTTGCCTTTGCTGCGTTGCCTCTGTGTGTGTAGATGTCACTGGAACAGGGCTGCATAAATAGACCTGATAAGCTAAAACAAAGTAGTTCTGTTTTAAAAGAGGATGAAGAATGTGGGAGTAGACTGACCACTCAGGGGGAAGCTTTATCTCCAGGCTTATGTCAACGTGAAATGAGGACGTACAGCTTAGACAAAAAAATTGGTTTTACGTGTAATAAGTGATGGAGCAGAAAAATATGCTCAGAGGCTGATAAAACACGTGTTGATTACAGAAATGTTTTATTTATAACTAAAAGTGGAGTTCTTGTAATTTGCTACAGAAACACCGTCTTATTCTCCTTTACTGATATGCTGCAAAAATTATGGTACTTCCTTAAAAGGAGAGATGTCTTGTTTTTAGAATAAATAGAAAAAGAAAACAAATCCCAGAGGACTTGGTTTTTAACATCACAATCTTTGAAAATACAAGAAAGGCAAAAGTCTAAAATATTTGAAAGCTTTCTTCCTGTTAAAACAGGAGTGAAGAACCTGTCAGTTTGGGTCAATGGCACGAGTTGCGAGTGTCTCGCACAGCAAAGAATGGTATCCTACAAGTAGACAAACAAAAGCCGGTGGAAGGGATGGCAGAGGTGAGTGTATGTCCTGGCTTACAATGAAAGCAGTTAGACTATGAAATGGTTGAATGGTAAACCACATATGCTGGTCTCAAAGTTCTTTTAAGCCAAAAATACTTACACATTAGGCTATTACTCTTCTTAGGTTCATGATGGAAATTTGCATATGAAGTCTTCTTATACGAAGACTTGTCAAGGCACCTGAAATCACAGCTTGACCTGCTTTTGCAATTTAACTGGACTCAAATTCTTGTGTTTTGCTCATACGTTTCATCAGTTGATAAGGTCTGAGATTAGATTAATTAATTAATTTAATGTGCTAATGGGCTGACATAAAAACAAAACAAAAAGGGTTCAAAGCCACATGCAAACATTTCAGGCAAAACAAAGACCAGCTGAATTCAGGAAAAGACAATGCTGTGACCAGAAAACCGGGATCTAGTTCCAATTGACAGACGAATCTTTAAGTTTCTCTGCAAACTGAGAATCTATTTAAAGCTTAGACTTTTATTGAAAAATGTAAATAAATTGAAATTCACATTGTCTGTCAAGAAACATGCTGAGTGGGAAACAAACAGAAGGATTGAGACCTCTTTAGATAGTCAGTCAAGGTGAAGATTCCCATTTCATTTCTCCAAGTGCTGCAGTGCAGCTGCAGAAGGCAGTTGTCTGGCATCTACTAACAAATAAATTACTGGAGCTCCTGCAAGACTGGAAGGACACAGTTTTCCTGCCTTCAGCTGGTAAACATTTTTCATTTTAGTACAGAACACTGAAAAGTTCCATCAGGTAGCCTGAGCAACTGCTTTTGTTAACTAAAGCAGACTCAGCGTTTCTTTCATTTTGCCCTGTACTTTTCTGTATTAAGCATGGTTCCTTATGTTTCTTTCAGGGGGCTTTCACACAGATTAAGTGCAGCTCTGAAATATTTATTGGTGGAGTCCCCAATTATGATTCTGTGAAGAAAAACTCTGGGATCCTCAGACCCTTCAGTGGGAGCATTCAGAAGGTATGTGTCCAGCGAAACGTGCTGGCGACATTTATTTCAATCTCATCCAGTGCACCCTTTCAATGGAAACCTGACATTATACCGCCAGCAACATCCACAATAATTGAAGTTTTCACACAGTGCACTGTGCAACACACTATACAGTGAAAATTTATTCTAACTTCAATAGCCAGTAAGTGTTACCACTGTCAGCATGTCCCACTTAGTTTCCGCACTGGACCAGTATGTGGACAGAAGCCATACAGGATTGGTTTCAGAATGGTGCACAAAGCTATGTGAAGATTAGAATGCCCTGTAAAATATATAACTAAGTGAACACAGGCACAGAGGCACCTAAATCTCTGATGCAGCAAACACAGTAAAAGAGGTGCAAATTAAAGTGGGTCCCAGTCACATGCCTCACTGCGTCCTGTCTTACGGTTTTGTATGGGGCACATAGACTCATAGAATCATTAGGAATTGCNCAGAGTAGAGGGGGACAAGAACCTCTCTTGATCTGCTAACCACCTGCCTTCTGATCCACCCCAGGATGCTGTTGGCCCTCTTGGCCACAAGAGCACATTGCTGGCTCATGGTCATCCTGCTGTCCACCAGGACCCCCAAGTCCCTTTCCCCTACACTACTCTCCAACAGGTCAGTCCCCAGCTTATACTGGTACCTGAGGTTGTTCTTGCCCAGATGTAAGGCTCTACACTTACCCTTGTTATAGCTCATTCAATTTCTCTCTGCCCAGCTCTCCAGCCTGTCCAGATCTCGCTGAATGGCAGCACAGTCAGCAGGTGTGTCGGCGACACCACCCAGCTTTGTGTCGTCAGCAAACTTGCTGACAGTGCATGCCAATCCCTCATCTATGTCATCAATGAATAGATTGAACAGGACTGGTCCCAGCACTGATCCCTGGGGCACTCCACTAGAGACAGGCCTCCAACTAGATTCCGTCCCATTGACCACTACTCCCTGGCTTCTACCCTGTAGCCAATTTACGATCCACCTCACATGTATGGAGAAGGTCTGGTAATCCTTAAAGATGTCTTTCCAGTGGGGACAGCTGTGCATGGTTGCAATTATCTTCTGAATAATAAATTTATACATTCATAATCAGTCCTAATAAGAAGTCAAAAGAAAATAAAATCTCTACTAACAATTTCTTTCCCTGGGCATACTTAAAATAATAAGTTGGAAGGTTGAACCTTGATCCTTGGAGTTTCAAATGAGTGAATTATTGTATTGGAGTTACTTAACAAATAAAAATCTCTAACAAACAGTGCATCTCTGAACAACTGATCAAGGGCAGAATGTTAATTGCAATTCACTATAAATGGTTTAATCCTTTGGTCCAACATTTTTCACTACTTTCAACAGCTGTTGAGCAGAAAACATGAAGCTTAATAAAACTGGGGGGCAGAGTGTAATATTGATGGGAACAGCCTAGTCACATAAACATCACTGGAAAAGTGGGATTAACTAAATAAATTGTGTTTGGGAGTGCAAGATAGGGACCCTAGGAGCAATTACCATAAGTCACACTTATAAGGTGAGGGATTGCATCCTGGAGCACGAAGGCACTGATAAGGATTGGGACATTCAGAGTGTGAGCCCTTACTTCTGTGATTCAGTTAGGAATGTAGATTTGCCTTCTCAGAGTCCTGAGTGGGATGCCAGGAAAGAATATTGCCTGCCTTTTGGGCACTGGGAGACTATTAGTTAAATGTTTTGTTTACACGTACTAGGATTTGTGAGAATTGTGTAGAAAGAAAGTTAAAAGTATTACCAGATTACTTCACTGTAGTCCACTAGTTCTTACACAATTGAGAGGTTACTTTGAGTACTTGGCTCTGAAATGATTAATAAAAAGCAAAGATAAGAAACAATGGATGGAAGCTGAAGATAATGTTAAGCCCCGAGTTGGGGCTTGTTAACCTCTGGAAGAATGTAGCCAGAAGATAGGAAGAAATCAAAACGGTAGTGGAGTCTTCGCTGGTCCATCTTTACAAAAGGCCTTGATGTTTTTGTGCTGTTGGAACTGTGTAGTGCTGTCTCAAATATGTACATACGCTTGATGTGACCTGTCCTCTCAGGAAAACTAAGGGGCATCATCTGATTTAAGCCTGAGTCAGAGTTTGTGAAAATAGACTTCTTACTCTGGTAGAGTTAAGATCAGAAACCACAGCCATGTGTAATCTCTCTGACAAGATATCAACTGAAATTATACAAAGATCAGTTTATATTGGAGCACATATGTTACTTACACTGAATGAGTGTTCAGACACCAGACTGGTAATCCCACATGGCTTCATCCCATATGGGAGTTGCCTAAGGCTAGGTCACAAAACAAAAGGAACATGCTTCCAGCGGGGAAGGATGAATAACAGAATGAGTTGAACCACTGTAACTGGAAAACACACAGTTCAAGAAATAGTTTTCTGGCCAAGTTTTAAGGATTAGTTTTCTCTGAAGTCATTCAGAGAAGTCTTCTGACTAATAGTACAGTACGGGGAATGTAGAAGTTTTCAGCATGTGTGTTTTTCTCCTCCTCCCCCTGCTTTTTTTTTTTTTTTTAAATGCATAGATTGTCCTGAATGACCGTGCAATTGATGTGAAGCAGGATTTCACTTTTGGAATCAATCTCGTGAATGCTGCCCATCCCTGCGTGAGCTCACCATGTGCAAATGGAGGCACCTGTGTTCCCAAGAAGAACAGTTACGAATGTGACTGTCCCCTGGGCTTCGATGGGCAGCATTGCCAAAAAGGTAACGATGGCTGCATTTCAATCCAGAGATCACAAGCGTAAGAGAGATTTAGCACCCACGACTGCTATAGTACGTTCTTCTTGAAATAGAAACCCTGGAGGCCAGAATTCCCTTTGCATCCATGGACATTCCATCCCTGTACACGAGGAAGGATTAATTTTGCTGCTTAGGAACATGGTAACTCTTACCCTAGCACAGAGCTGTAAGCCATAGATAGCAGTCTAGTGTCTGTTTGCCTGTGGTGGCCAATGTTGAACACTTCATGCACCTCCCTAATCATGCAGTACTATACAAGTGGAGAATTCTTGCCACCATCCACCGTACAGAGATAAAGTTACATTGCGAAGCGTGAACACTGATAAACCTTGTAATGTTATCCTCTCTAGGCTCACAACAAATGCTGCTCTCATGCATGGAAAAGTCTAGTCCTTTTTTAGACAATGATTACTCTGGTGGTAATTTTAGCACCTGCATAAAAACTGCCTTAGTTTGCTATGGCAATGGAGACCACGAAGGAGGAAAACCTGCTCTGATGCACGTTATTCTTCTGTCCTTATAGCCACTGTAATAGTTCAAACATCAGATACAGGAAAGTGTTGAAACTGCATGGTTTAAAAAGTTGTACTTTGGACTATTCCACTAGATGGAGATGTTTCCCTTCTGATAAGCCTGGTCTTGAAAAATTCCCGAGTAAGGATGTTGTGATGAACACTTCAAAAGAGCTGACTGACATTATTGTCTTCACCCACTCCTCCATTTCTCACAGACATGAACGTCAAAGTTAAAATAAGTGGGTTTAGTTAAATTGTGATGAATATATTGGCCTTTTCTTTCAACAACAGAGAGTAACTTAGAACAAAAGCATTTTATTAAAATGCAGTGCCAGAAATCCCTTTGCTTACGTTGTTGTGGTCTAGCTAATAGCTGAAGCAACGTCATTTATCCCAGCTTCTCTGCAGGGAGGAGGGAGAATTGCAATTTTTGGCTTTCTAGGTATGTGCGGGGCACTAAGCTCCTGACTTCAAGATGGTATGTGCAGCAGTATCGAGGTCTCCAAGGGGAGTCAAGGCAAGTGACTGCTTTCTGGCCTGGGTGTGTGACCACCTGCCTCAGTGAGCTCCTGTGCACTGCTCAGGCCACAGCTGCTCACCACCTATCTGCTTCTGACCTGTGCTAAGACCCAAGAGCTGTACACTGAGCTGACCTTCAACATACTTGTCTCATGGCACAGGCACTGCTGCTGCTCAACTGGCATGCCACTGCTCTTCTCCCCATCATAACCTCAGTGTGTGTCCTGAGAGAGACAGCCTGAAGTGGTTGGTGCTTTTGGCGTAGGCTAGATTGTGAATGTTGCTCCTATATATGAATCTAATCTTGATTCATTTATAACGACTTCCAAAAGTATGACTCGACTGTGTATCTTCTGCCTATGGCTGCAGTTCAGGTGCCTCTCAACACCCTGAACTTGTGCAGCCTCAGCCACCACTGAAAATCAAGTTTTTACTGATGGATAGGCAGAGAGCATGGTTGTCCCTCCTGAATCTCAGTCTATAATAGCCTTGATGAACCTGGAGCAGGTTTGTCAAAGTAATCCTCATCTATGTCTTCAGCATGGTATAGATGTGGCTAAGGCAGAATACACATTTGTGTCTGTTTCCATTTCAAAGGATGGCTTTGATTAGTGCATACAGCTGGTGTGGAGGCTGAAAGTAGTCTCCATCCTGTTTGCAGTAACCCCACATCCTGAAAAAACAATGCTTTTGAGGGACCGCAGGCACCTCATTCTCCAAAAGTAAACATGGAGTTTATAAAATTCCACCTAAATGATGCTGGTACGAGCTACGTGAAACGTTGGTTCATGTCATAAGGGATGGTGGGCCGAGGATTTAGTACAGTTTCTGCTGGCATTGTTGGGTTTTATATCTTCCGTCCAAGCAGTGGGGAGTGTTATATGCATTTTTATAATTGATTTTAAGTGGATTGAATTTCTCCTAATCCTTAGGTAAAGAATAATGCATCACTAGGATTTGAAAACTAGGACTGATGTCTTCCTAGCTGCACCACCTGTCTGCAATTTTGTGTGTTTTGAGCTGGCATATACAAATACCTGAGGCAAAACAGCAATAAAAGAATGCTACCCCCATACCTGATTATACCTTCTTATGCAGATTGGAAGTGGGGGATTGCATGTTTGCGGAAGGGTGGGCATGAAACTAGACCAAGGGAGATTTCTATGCTATAAAAAAAATAAATCAAGAATGTTCTTGTTTTGTTTTGTGCTGACTCACTGCAGAGTGTGGAAGTTACTGCCTAAACAGTAAGTACTGCATATTGTGTGAAAACAGCTCTGTAATTGTGTGTGTCTGCTCTAGCATGCTGGATGCTGGATTTCCATTAAGCCTGGCAAGCTTCTGTAAATAAGCCAAAATATTTTCTGGGGTTATGCAGTACTTCCTTAAATGTTATCCTGTTGATATTTTAAACTGCATCCAGAGCACCTGCCAGGTAGACTGTACAGCTGGTCCCTGTATCCGCAGAGTAGTAGGACCAGGCAGCTGGCTGAGTGCTTTGTAGGGGTGGATGCTACTTCAGGCTGCCCTAAAGTTCAGAGCTCAATCCCACTTGTCATGAGAGCCATGACATGTTGGGTGGGGCTCTGGGCAACCTGGTCTAGTGAGAGGTGTCCCTGCCTTAAGGGGATGGAACTAGATAACCCCTGAGAATCTTTCCAAATGAAGCCATTTTATGAGACAACAAAGTTTTTTAGACCTAGATCTTCCTACTGGTCCTATTCCCTTTCAGTTTCAGGATACTGCATGCATCAAAGGTTTGCTTAAATTTACTTGGGTCCCTGCAGTCTATTTCAGTGCTGCAAGTGAAGACCATAGAGAAGAGCAGAAATAAATGCCTACCAAGCCCCATGGAGGAAGTCAGAGTACTAGAGCCAGGGCAAGGAATGCTGCATGGCACAGGCAGCTTCTTGTTGAGAACAAGCACAGCAGGACCCTCTTGGTGCTGGTGAAGGGGAAAGAAGGGCTCCTTTCACGTTCTGCAGCCATCTGCTGTGGTCAGAGACTGTCCAGTGCAGAAAGCATCAGATCTGGTGAGAAAGATCTAGTTGAGCGTAACATAAATTTTGCAACCTTCCAGTGATGCTGGCCGGCTGTGGGCTGTGGACAGCCCAGGATGGTTTCTTTACACACATTAGGCAGCCTTCCCGATTTCAGCAGAGACAAAACAGCCATTTGTCACTATCTAAAATTCTGAGTCTTGGCACTTAGAGTTAAATTTCATATTCCTGTTGTTGACTGCCAGACCACACCAATTAGTGCATATCTGTGTTAGAGCGAGCTCTTAAAGCCCAGCCAACTTCTGCATTGCATAAAGCAGGAGTCCATGGCCTGAAAAGCCTGAAATACATATAGACAGAATTAGCTGTGGGTGGAAGGGATTTGGTCTCCAGAAGAAAACAGGATTTAAGGCAGCTATTTTAAGGAATTTGTAAACTGGCTTATGTTAATGCATCAATCAGTTATGAGATCAGCAGCAACCAGTAGGATGTTAACTTGAAAATAAATCTGTTTCAGCCAGTGCTGACAGCCCACCAAAATCTGTGTATAATGAGTGTTCAGTGGTTTGTGTCACACAATTGGGTTATTTTGCCAAAGTCTTCTTCATGGGCAGCAGTAGAGCAGCTCCAGGTCTGCGTACAGTGTTTGCTGCGGTCAACAGCTATGCACCTCTGCTGGACCTGGGAAGGGCAGCCCCTAAAGGAATGAGGGACGCTCTGTGTGGGGCACCGGTGAGCTCTGAGCAAAACTCAGAGCAGTACGGCACCGTGTTGAGGGCAAGGGGCAAGAGCTCTATCATACAGCTTGCATACATATTGTAGTCTCTGTTGCTTTCAATAAACTAGAAGTCATTAGGGGCATCCTGAATGTCCACCCCAGAGAAAGCGTCCAGCCACAATGCACCCCAGAGTTAAGCATGGAGAAGGCAGCAGCTGCTCTGTGCAAAATCATGTACACAGCATGAGAAAATGGGAAGTTCACGGATCACCTGTGCTGCCTCCCATCTTTGCTTTGTAGAGGTGAATGGTCCCAGCACGTGCTGCAGACATAGTGCTCCGTGAGAAGCAGGGAAGAAATTTCTTAGACTAAGAACAAAGGGTGGTTAGTTCATAAGATCTGGCATGAGGGTGGCTTGAACCTCACAGAGGATCAAAGAATGTGTAAACAGGGAAAAAAGTGAAATTTGCAGTGATTAATATTTTCCTGTAATATCAGTTGTGATGTAGCTATACATTATGCCCAAGACATGATGAAGATTGTAAGTAAAGGGCTGGTCAAGAGTGTAAACTATCTCAACTACTGCCTTGGCATTTGTGTGTAAATTAGTGGTGCCTTTTTTGCAAACCAGTATGAGTTTAGCTCAGCTTTGTGCCACCAGCAGGTACCAGCCAATGCCAGAGGAAATCAGCAAAAATCTGTCTCTTTTTCTTTCCCTTCTGTTTCCATGTCAGGTAACTGACAGTCACTTCTGGCTTATTGTTTACTTTTCAGCCATTACAGAAGCAATTGAAATCCCGCAGTTTATTGGTCGCAGTTACCTGACGTATGATAATCCAGACATCCTGAAAAGGTGATGTGTCTCCTGTGAACATACGTGTTCTGTTTCTTATCTATTGCAATGCTGGGAGAATCATGTTGCATATTCATGTGGTTTGACTGCATTGCCATGCTTCTAAATTGCTGGGGGAAAAGACATTGTCTATGCAAGTGCTTATGGCTCAATTTATTACCTGCAAAGAGACTAAGGATTTCAGCTTTTGCTCTAGTCTAAAATTTAAGTCCTGAAACTTCTTGGCTGCTGTGTACTCTAGATGCCCAAATTCCAGTAAATTGTGGGTTGTTTCAGCAGTTTCATTGATCTGCCTGTATTTCACCTATTGGCTAGTTGAAATTTCACAAATGTCCTTACCTGCAGCTCATTACCTCTCACTTGTCAGGACTTTCTGGTTTTCCGTTTTTAAGCTTCTGAGGGCATCAAATCTAATGTACATTCTCAATATTTGCTTGTTGGACTGGATTTCACACTAGTGGCTATTTTGTTCGGTATTCTGGAGGGACAAGTTCAATCTCCCCACTCTGAAGTGCTGTAAATGGTGATGAGAGCCAAAGCCTCATGTCAGCATGTAGGCACATTTTATGGCAGTAACCTGCAACACCAGTGGGGAAGAAATATTGCTTCATCTTTTTTTTATGTTTTTGGAAGAAGGTTATCCCAGTTTTATATTTTACTATTCTTTCTTTCTTCTACTTTAAACAGGGTATCAGGATCAAGAACAAATGTGTTCATGAGGTTCAAAACCACAGTGAAGGAAGGTCTTCTGATGTGGAGGGGAGACAGTCCCATGCGACGCAACAGTGATTTTATTTCTCTAGGCCTTCAAGAAGGAGCATTAATATTCAGGTAAACTTCCTCCTCCCTGTTTGCCCTCATGCAGTACACTCAGGGCTCAAAGCAATTGCCACAACACATCCAGTGCACTTGTCTTCTATATTGTGAGACAGTTGCACCCTCAAGGTTTTGCTCAGTGATGGAGCCCTTTGTTGTCTGGGAAAGCGTATGTGTTGAAGAGGTAATGTTCTGCCTCCTCTCTCCTTCCTGCTCTTCCTCCCTCCCAATTTTTAACACTTTAATTTTTCAATGTGATTTTCTAAAGTCACCTTTGTAAGGTGTACATGGTGTATGAGCCGAGTGAGTAATTCCCCTGTGTCCCATGAGGCATTCGCCATCACAGCTAACCAGAGCAGATTTAGGGCTTGCAGAGGGAGCAGGACTCAAGGGAAAGCTGCTTAGCTCCAGAATCTGCAGACTCTTCATCAGAGAATGCAATTTGGGCTAAGGCCTCCACCTTCTCAAACCCCCAGATATCCAACCCTGTGACACAAGGAGGGAGGTGATTCTCCCCCTCTACTCTGCTCTGGTGAGACCCCACCCAGAGGACTGCGTCCAGTTCTGGAGCCCTTATTACATGAGGATGTGGACATGCTGGAGTGAGTGCAGAGGAGGGCCACAAGGATGATCAGAGGGCTGGAGCATCTCTCCTACGAGGCCAGACTGAGAGAGTTGGGGCTGTTAAGTCTGGAGGAGGCTCCCAGGTGACCTTCTTGTGGCCTTTCGGTATCTGAAGGGGGCCTACAAAAAGGCAGGGGAGGGACTTTTTAGGATGTCAGCTAGCGACAGGACTAAGGGGAATGGAGCAAAACTGGAGATGGGTAGTTTAGAGTGGATGTGAGGAGGAAGTTCCTCAGCATGAGAGTGGTGACAGCCTGGAATGGGTTGCCCAGGGAGGTGGATGAGGTCCCACCCTTGGAGGTGTTTAAGGCTGGGCTGGATGGGGCTCTGGCCAGTCTGATCTAAGGTGGAGTGTCCCTGCCCATGGCAGGGGAGTTGGAACAGAAAGATCCTGTGGTCCCTTCTAACCCTGACTGACTGTATGACTTGGTCTGGGTGATCCTGCTGTGTCAGGGGGTTTGGATTGGAGGATCTTTCGAGGTCCCTTCCAATCCCTAATTATTCTATGATCAATTAACGAGCTGCCCAGAGCAAAATAATTGTCCTAAATTTCAGTCCTTCTCAGAAGTTTGAGTGAATCTCAGACAAGACATCTCCTTTTTACTTAAGATGCAGATACCAGACTGCTCTCCTAGGTTGAGAGCTACAGAAGGATTTGGGTGTTCAGGATTGTGTGTAAGTGTTACACACTTTGGTTACAAAAATGAGATTCATGTCTCTAATTAATGGGGTTCCTTACAACAGTGATATGACCTTCTACAGAAGCAGGGAGCAACAGAAAAGGTTTACATCAGCAGCTACACTCTACAGGGAACCTACTCTGCTGGGCCATACAAAATGGAAAGCAAAAGATGTTTTGAATTTCTAACTGGACCAAACTAGAGATATCTAATTTTGGGTCGCAAGAAAATACTTCTTAGCAATTCACAGCCCTGATAGTTTCCTTTCAAAAGGTGGAAAAGTAGCATGAGGATCAATCACTCTTTCTGTAAGAATATGTGACTTTTTCTTCTGCACTGGCCCTTTGATCATCTTTATCAGTGCTCCCTCCCCGTATGCAGTAATTGTTTATGTGTGTTTTCATTTTTCACCTTCTGAAATCTGTGTGGAAGGTACATGTAATTCAACAAAATGCAGCTTTTTCAGTCTAAAACATTTGTGTGTCTTCACCTCTGGGGAATAACACAGTTCTAGTAAAAGTACACTGTGCCTAGAAAACACAGAGAAGAGAGTGGCTGCTTACTACCACGCAGCTTTGAAATCTATCGCAAAGACATTTTAAAAATGCACTGTTTCTGCAAAGTCAGTTCCTCTGTTTACAAAACAGTGAGGGAACTAACTATTTTTTCTAAATTGACCACAGAAAATAACATTAAAAAAGGCTTAAAAGATTCCAATTTAAATAGAAATGCAAAGCTTGTCTTTGCATCTATGGCAGAAGGCAACAACCATGTGAATGAAGTAACAGTGTCAGATTAGCTTGAACGGTTAACACACTTTCTGTCATTAAACCAACTGTGTCTCACAGCAACACACAAAAATGATGACATTAGTACTTTGCTGTTTGGGTCTTTGTCTTACACAACCTAAAACGGGCTCATGAAGAAAGACAGAGCTTTCAAAAGGTTGGTGTCCCAAAAAAGCACCATGCAAAAAGTTGCACCGTAGTCTGACTAAGTGTCTGCAAGGGAGAAATCAATTCTGGAGCGAGAACACAAGTTCAGCCCAACATTTCCCAACATCCCCAATTTCAGCCTTTTTGACAGTGATGTTATATGTTACTTAAATCACTGATTCTGTGGATGGTAGCACTAACAAAGCCTGGTGACATCCAGGTTTGTAGACTCATAGAATCATAGAATCATTAGGGATTGGAAGAGACCCAACTCTCTCAGTCTGGCCTCATAAGCGAGGTGCTCCAGCCCTCTGATCATCCTCGTGGCCCTCCTTTGCACTGGCTCCAGCATGTCCACTCTCCCTGCCACAGCAGAATCACCTAGACCAAGTTGCTGTGCACTTCTCAAGTACCTAAACTTGGCCACTAGCTTAATTCCAAGTTCTGCTTTTTGAAAAGCTATTGATGTTGGCTTTAATCTCCCTAGCTTGGTACAGGCTGAAGGCCACCAGCAGCTGGCTAAGGATAACTCATCCTGCTTATTCAGGCAGCTGAGGACTGTGTTGCACCATCTACCTACCCTTTCATGAAAGCTGACCAAAATTTCTGGGACCCAGAAATTAAGATGCCTGAAGTGTAAACACGCTAGGGACATTTTGTCTGCTGACTAATAGTAGTAACAAACACAAATAATCAGAGCTGCGACTGAAGCAAGGAACTTCATGGTGACTTCTGCATTTATTTTTTGGCCATAGGAGATACTCATGATGCAGATGTGTGGATGGGGCACAAAATAGGGATGTCTTTGCAAGTTTGACAGGCAGACAGGCTTTGAAGGGGGGGGTAGTAATTGATTAACTTATTTATTTTTAATTGTAGCTACAATTTGGGCAGTGGCATTGCTTCCATCGTGGTGAATGGCTCTTTCAGTGATGGCCGGTGGCACAGAGTCAAGGCTGTTCGGTAAGTGGCTACATTTCATCAGAGGGAGCTTTGGTGCCACTCTTCTATTAAAGGTGCTGGGTGAGGTGCCTGAATTCTGGCTGGGTGAGAATTGCTGTGGCTCCACTCTCAAATGAGTTACGAGTTGAACTGTTAGCAACTTGGCTGCTTCAGGACAATGTACTCATATATTTCTGTATTAGAGGTGATAGTGCCAGCTTGTCACAGCTCAAGGCATGCTGCCAAAGTCATGCAGGGCTATTCTGGGCCTGTGACAGACATTCTATTAAACCCATACCATTTGGGTTAAGAGTATTTTCTTTAATGTCTGCATTTTGAAATTCCCTAGTGAGCATTTAGTGGGCTGGCACAAGCACTGGAGCACAGAAAATGTATGCTAACTTATTCTATTTAGAGGAGGTGCAGACATCATGCAGTGTATATATAACTAGTATTTATGACTCATTACCTCATGGGAGGCAAGTGTGCCCAGTAGGGAAAGCGCTCATCTCTCCCTTGGTGAGATGTCGGTTCCCTGGAAATCATGGACTCACATTAGTACATGTTACCAAATTCAGTAAGAATCAAGTCCCTCAAGTGGCTCTCTTGCCAATGCAGTTATTGACCATATATGAAATGGAAGTGTTCTTCTTACTCCAGCAAGAAACAAAACTGCTTATGAGTGTGTTTTGCCTTAACTTGCCTATTTCTTCCTTTCTCTTTAAGCTCTTTACTTTCTATGTTACATCTGATTTTTAAAAAAACCCTATCAGATTCTGTCCATTCTGTCCACTCCCCAAAACACAATTTTCTTCTTTTCCTGTTCTTTCTTCTCTGTAAATGTGTCTCATGCTCTTCGCAGGTCTCTGAAAACTTAACCCTAAGGAAAAAAAAATCCCTGAAGTGCCTGGATTGTCATAGCACACTGCTGTCTCCCCAGCACCAACCCTAAGCCTTCACCATGCAGTTACCCTGGTCTTATGGTGAGGGGGTGATGCCACTGTTTCTTATGCCGCCTGATTTTATGCTGGATGTGTGAGAGCAGGTTTTTTTTCTTTCAGGGATGGGCAGTCTGGCAAAGTAACTGTGGATGATTATGGTGCAAGGACTGCTAGATCCCCTGGGAAGATGAGACAATTAAACATCAATGGAGATCTCTATATAGGTGAGTGCTCACCACTCACATTCTATACTCATACATGTTTTTGTGTGTGAAGTTGGCTGCGAGACAGGGAATTCCAGCTCCACTAATCTCAGCTGCAGTCTCCGGTCCTCCATAGCTTTGTTTCTGTTGGGAGCCCTCTCTATATGAGAAGGGACCAGTACCATGAGGTGCACTGTGCTACACCCAGCATGTTCACGGAGAAACTGCAAGTGACCACTGCAGCTCTACATATTAATGGGACTCTGGGCACAAGATTATTAAGACCTTATTGATGTAACAATTTCTGCAATAAATAATTAGTCTCCTAGTTTATTCTCTACATATGTTCGAGTACTTAAAAAACACTGAGCAACCTGTAAGCTAAAACTCCCTTCTGAGATATACTAGGAAAGCTTATAGCTCTGCTGGGCATGAAGGCTGCCAGGCAGGAGCACACAGCCATGTAGGCCAAGAGTGTCTCATCACTGTCTTTCCCCCAGGTGGCATGAAGGAAGTAGCCCTGCATACGAACAGACAATACCTGCGGGGCCTGGTTGGCTGCATCTCCCACCTCACTCTTTCCACCGACTATCACATTTCGCTGGTGGAGGATGCGGCTGATGGGAAGAACATCAACACATGTGGGACCAAGTGACAAGAAAGGGATTCCGGTGCTGAGGACTTGTCATGTGCTTGTGTGTGTGACTGAGTGTGAGCTGGCTGCCACGGCCCTCTACGGCCAGTTTATGGTTGCCATCTGGGAAGGTGACAGAGCCAAAGGGAATCCTGACAAAAACCCAAAAGAACACTTTCCTCTCTTTTTTCCTGACTTTCCTCAGCTTTCCCAACAAAACCAAACCAAGTATTTTGTGTAGGAACTGTCCTCTCTAGTGTTTACTGAACATTAAGGGTTGTGCGTTGGTGCAAATGGCAAAGGAGTGTGTGATGTTACAGGTAGCTCCACGACTGTGTTGTGTTCCTTAGGGTTTACTTTGTAATATCAGAGGAAGCAGACTGAAAACACTGGCACTCCTCCCACCCTGCAGTGGTACAATGACTGTGCTGTCCAACAAACACATCATCTGTGTCTCTATGCATCAGAACATACGTCCCAGAGCTAGCGGTTCTCGTTACAGCTCTCTGATTTAGCTAAACAGTGTTTCTCCCTGTGTAAATAACAGCTGCATTGACTGGTTTCAAAATGTCGTTGTTTGTTGAGGAGAAAAGTTCTTGAAGTCTACTTTTTTATTACAAACAGCAAAACCAATGAACTGATTTTGTAGGAGTAATTTTGTACATGTATATTTTTTATAGCAGAAGCAGAGCTGCCGACATTGTATAACTCTTGACATTTAGATGACTATACAATTAGCTCTTTGCACACTTTCCTAAAAATAGCAGTGTCCTGTGGTTAATTTTGTCATACGGCAGGCTTAATATCTGCATTATGCATCTTTCGTGGGGATATTTTGTGGGGATATTGTGCGAGTTATGAGCAGTTCGATCAGTTTTAAATTCTACTCCTCTTATTTTGTAAATTTTGACAGTTTAAAATTGTACATTATGAAGCTTTCCTGGCTTAAACAGATTAAAAGATTAGGGGGAAAAAAGAGTGAACGCTTGCTGCTGTGGTCTTCTAAATAACTTATTCTTTTCCTGAAAAATGAGAAGATGGATGTGCAAGAGACCTTGGTGGGTCACAGCTCTCTTAAAGTAAAATGTTTTCTAGGCAATAAGCCAACACTTATGCAACCTTGATTGCCAAACTGTAATTTAAGCAGGCAAACAGCATGCCATCGAGACAGTAAGTATATGGTCCAGAATTTCATAATTTTGTGAAATTTCCTTCCTTAACTCTTTGTTCAAAGCAGATCAGCAAGACATCACGGGAAGAAGAGAGACCCACCAAGCACTGGGACACTCCATGGTTTGCTGTTGGCTGGCAGTGGGAGAAGCACAAACCTCCTCATTGGCACTGTGAATGCCTGTGAGATAAAAGCAATGGAGATCAGGAGGTTTCTGCTGCATTTCTGTTGTGCCCAGGTTGCTGTTGGTTCCCTGGGAGCTAAAACACGTTCCTGAGACTCATTCCACCTACAAATGAGCATGAGCAGCTGCAGGTTCAAGTGGAAAAAAAAATAGCTGGTACTAAATTATGTCACTACAGTTACTGCTGGGGAGACCCCAGCATTTCTCATGCAGACCAAAAAAGGACAACCTTTCACTTAGATGAAAGCCCTTGTGGATATGGAAGCAGCGGTCAAAACCAAACACAGGTACTTGTTAGAAATAGAAATACATGGTGGTGCCAGCATGTACCTGTGCTCTTTCCCCTCTTCAAATCTCACTTCAGAAGAACTGTTCATAGAAAACAAAGGTAGCTTTCAGAAGAGCTGGACACTGTCATGGCTTGCCTACCAAGCTATGTTTGATTTGGCTTGGCTCGGTGAGCCCTGTGAGAAGGGAGAGACCTGTGCATGGCTGGGGAAAAGCAGGATAAAATATGTATTGTCAAGATACAGCTTTAAATATGAAAGTAAATTAGGTTTGATGCCATAGGATGTAATGGGGAAATGTGCAGAGTTTGATAAAGAGTAAAAGTTAAAATCTCTGAGGGCTGAAGGTCTTGGTGGCTGCTTACAGCAGCAACCCTGCAGTGGTGGCTAGATATGTCCTGTGCCTCGGCCATATCTCAGCTGCTAGCTGCTGGAGAGGAAAGATTTGTTTTACGAACTCAAGAGGTTTACTAGATGGTTGTGACCTGTCCTGACCTGGTACAGGGCAGGGAGGTCTGTCTGGCTGTAACCCTAATCCTGGAGACATGCCTTGATGCCACTGATGGGATGGGGAGAGGAGGGTGAACAGTGCTAGTGCCTTGCTTTTCCCATCCTTTTATTTCTGCCACAGAGTTTGGAAAGTGACTCCAAGACAAACATCTGGTGGCAAACCTCTTTGTTTTAAGATAATTTGCTACAGAATAGCAGGTGTTTTGGTACAAGGGAATATTCTACAGAACAAAAGCTGCTCTTTGAAATGCAGCATAGAGGGGGAGTGGGTAGGAAATACCTCCGTGGTTGTTGTGGAAAAAGAAGAGCAACAAACAGCAGTTCCCCAAATGCCTGTTGCCAATAATTCATATCACCATGCAGGAATTCAGAGCTGGCAGCATCACCCTGCTGTGGCGTAGACTAAGCACAAGGGACATAGCTGCATGGTGCTGCCCAGGCTGGGGGGAACAGCAAAGATGCTGCAGGGTTTGACTCTTATCATAGAATCATAGAATCACTATGGATCAGAAGGGACCTCGAAAGATCATCTAGTCCAATCCCTCTGACACAGCAGGATCACCTAGACCAAGTTACACAGGAACACATCCAGGCAGGTTTTGAACATCTCCAGTGAAGAAGACTCCACAACCACCCTGGGCAACCTGTTCCAGTGCTCCGTCACCCCCACTGGGAAAAAGTTCCTTCTCAGGTTGATGTGGAACCTTCTATATTCCAGTTTACAACCATTGCCCCTCGTCCTATCACTACATGATATTGAGAAGAGCCTTGCTCCATCCTCCTGATACCCACCTTTCACATATTTATAGACATTAATAAGGTTACCCCTCAGTCTCCTCTTCTCCAAGCTAAAGAGACCCAGCTCCCTCAGCCTCTCCTCGTAAGGGAGGTGCTCCACCTCCTTCATCATCTNCTGGGGCACTCCACTAGATACAGGCCTCCAACTAGACTCTGTCCCATTGACCACCACTCTCTGACTTCTACCCTGTAGCCAGTTTACAATCCACCTCGCTACCCGAAAATCTAGACCACACAGCCTCAGTTTGTTTGCGAGGATGCTGTGAGACTCTGTCAATAGCCTTACCTAAGTCAAGGTAGATAACATTCACTGCTCTACCATCATCCATCCACCTAAAAACACCCTTATCAAAGGCTATCAGGTTGGTCAAGCATGACTTTCCTTTTGTAAAGCCATGACTGTCCCTAATGTCCCTCCTGTTCTTGATGTGCCTGGAGACAGCCCCTAGTACAAATTGTTCCATCACCTTTCCTGGGATGGAGGTGAGGCTGACCGGTCTACTGTTACCTGGGTCCTCTTTCTTTCCCTTTTTCAAGATTGGGGTAACATTTGCTGTCCTCCAGTCCCTAGGCACCTCTCCCGTTCCCCAGGACCTAGCAAAGATGATGGAGAGTGGCCTAGCAATGACTTCCACCATCTCCCTTAGTACACACAGGTGCATCCCATCTGGGCCCATGGATTTGTGCACATCCAGTTTGCTCAACTTATCCCTAACCCAGTCCTCATCAACCAAGGCAGGCTTACCTGTTGCCTCAACTTCCTCTGTAGGTAATAATTTTTAAGAAGTCCTTTCTGTGTTCTTCTAAAGTCTGAGAATCTTCCAGAGAAGGAAGCATTCTTCTTCTGTATCTCCAGCCCCGCTGGTGAAGCTTGGCTCTGGGAAAAAAGCAGCGTATGAGGCAGGGGGTTTCAGTTGAGGGACTGAGCAGGAAAAGGTGCTAGACACTGAGGAACGTCTAAGCAGATGTGGAGGTCCATTCAAACCTCCTTCTTGCCCCCCTCCGGCCTTTGTCTGGGACAGGGAAGGAAAGAGGAAAGGTAGAAAATGCATGGCACAGTACTTAGTCATTTTCCTAGGAACTGGCCTGGATATGCTGCTCTCTGTCTCCGAGCTGATTTATTAATCATGCTATTTATTGTTCAGGCCATATCAGATGCTCAGCCTGACCCTGGTCCTGGTACAGGATAAGCTCTTCCTCACCTGCACAGCTGTGTTCTTTGTGCTGCAGGTACCTGTGCAAGCTGGCACTGCAGCCAGCAGACCCAGGTGCTTGTCCCTCTTTGCAATTTAATCCCCTCTTTAAAAGAGCAATTTTTTTTCTTCTTACTTTTCCTCATTGATTCCAAAGCACACTTCCTTGGACAGAACAACATCTTGGTGCCAGCCTGAGATGGGCTGAGTCAGGTTTGGCCAGACACTGCCTGTGGTGCAGAGCTGTTCTCTACCTAACACTGGCCTTGCCCTCAGCATCACTCCTCCATCTCCCTGGTGACGAGCCACTTGGGAATCATCAGTAAGGTTTACCCAAGCCATCCTAAAGCAAAATAAGACAAAATGTTAAAAAAAGACTTTAAAAAGGTCAAGTAAAAAGAGACATCAAGAGGAACTTATAGCCAGACTAGACTCAGCAATGGTCCCTATGATAGGCAAATTCTTTCTGCACTGGTGTGTCCTGGCTAGTCAAAGGTAAAGGGACTGAAATTTTTTATATGCCAGTCCTCCCATCATGGGTCCAGGGAACAAACAGACAAAGATGAAGAGGGGCTTCCAGGGTTGGGAACCTGCCCATTACCCACTGGCATACTAACCTTCCACTGGTGCCTGCTAAAAGTTACTGTCTGCCAGCCAAACTTTGCTTTTGAGCAAACATTTTCATTCTGTTTAATTCTGGTAAAGGCAAATAAGCTGGGTGGAAATGCGTCATTCCATCTCTGCATGAACAGTAGTCACACAGCAGCATCACCCCTTGAAGCGCAAATTTCATGTAAAAGGACAACAAAAAATACAGCCGTCATTTATTCAGTGTTGTGGTCACGCCCCATCAGTCAGATGTGTCTTTTTTTATCACCGCTTCATTTCTGCTGGGGCATCATCTGCTCCAGCAAGCGTGTCCCCTACCCCCACTTCATTTTTTTCATTGGTTTGAATCACCACAGACACCCCAGGTCCCCTTGTGGACTGATCCCCCGACATGAATAATAGCCTGGTGTGGCACCTGCAGTCACTGCAGCTCTGTGAGCTCCCTGCTTTAGTCCCCATGGACAGGACCTGACTTGTGTGTGTGTGCCCTCATCCCAAACCGCTGTGACAGAGACTGCCTGGCAGCACTGCGACCAACTGCCCTTACTTCTCACAAATATCTGTTTACTGTCTGTGCATTCTTTTGTCCATTGTTTACAGCATAAAGAGGTCTTTGTTCCTCTCCCTCCACTGTTTCTTTTTTTAAGCTTTCCTCAGACCCCTTTCTAGGACAGTTCCTTTCTAGGACAACAGTGGTGCCAGTTCTGTGAGCACCCATCCCTGCAGATCGTGTTTTCCAGCACTATATGGTACCGTGAGGTATGGAGACAGTATGGAAAAAATCAAACTGCTGAGAACAGTACACTCTACATTTAGCCTTGTTAAACAGCAGTGTTCTAGTCTTTCTTCATGTTTGTTTTGCAGATCCTTAAATAGCTTCTAGTGGCAATAGAGGCAGCATTTGTGGTTGTTTTTTGTGGACACAGTGGAATTTTCCTGTCTTTTGAAGACACTGGTGGGTGATAGTTAATACTTTCTTTGCAATTCCTCTTGCTTTTTTTTTTTTTTTTAGCTCATGACAGCTTTTCATGTTGGTGTCATCACATCAGAACTAAAAAATTGTCACTGATTTATGGTTTTTTATTGATCTTGATTGTTCTTACCAAAACATAGATTTATTTCAGAATTAACAGATGCCTAGTGCACTGTGACTCTATTTATGTGTTGAGAACAATTTTTTCTATTTGCAAATGTGGGAAACAAGGGACACTGATGCTACAGCCTGTACAATGTTAGGATCAGACAGTGCTGACAGCAAAGGGAGTGTAAAAAAGAAGCTTAGGATGTGTACTTGAAAAGAACCTGGAAATATGACAGTTCAAGTGTTTTCCCCCACCCTCATCCTGATGGTGAAAAGCAGGTCAGTCCATGCACTTTGCCATTACCCAACTTTCAAACTCACTTGCCGTGATGTTCTAGCACAATTTATGTTACTTGATTAGCCACGATGCCATGTGAAGGCCAGATTCTCTCACTTGAACTACTTTGTAGAAGGGCCTGTGTTTGTAGCTCCCAGGCACCTCATAAATGCACCCACAATTAAAAGCTCCAGCTCAGAACTTGCTTGGGAAATTTCACCTACAGTGACTATGCATTGTAAATGTGACATGGCAGGATATCACCAGTGATTGATTTCTGCACTGGCTTAATGATCTGAACCATTGGCCACTGCCTTGATTAGCTCTGGCCAGCACACAGGGGGCCTTCATTGCAGCTAAGCATCCCACAACAGGGCAGGCACATGGGGGTCAGACCACTCCCACCTCTCAGCTGCTCTCACATATTCTCTCTGTAGTGGCAAAGTGCAGCCAGGTTAACTAGTCTGCACCCACTGGGAGTGTGATTCAGCTCCATCCCTAAGAAACCTGCTACTTCTATGTTCCTCCGGTGCTGCCATTCATTAAGTACCTCCATGCCAATGCATGGGGAGCCTCACCTGTCCCTGAGCTGTGTTAAAATACCAAACTAACAGGCTTCACAGAATCACAGAACATTAGGGATTGGAAGGGACCTCAAAAGATCATCTAGTCCAATCCCCCTGCCATAGCAGGATCACCTAGATCAAGGTGCACGGTGCACAGGAACACTTCAGACATGGTGTGGTTTTGCTGAGATTTGAACAAGCTATATCTGACCAACTTGCAATATCTTTAGAAGATATGGCAAAACCACCATCCTTTTACTTCTTTTAGACCTGAGGCTCAGACGATACAGTGCGTCCCATATTGAACTTCTCCTTGGTGTTCCTACACTGGCCAAAACAGTTGCAAGGCTTGGGAATGCACCTGTGGCATTTCATCTCTAGAGCAATAGAAGCCTTTCCTCTTTCCACAGCTCTAGGTACTTCAGTCTTTTCAGAGCAGTACTCTTCAGTCCTGCTTAAAGGATCAGAATGCTCAATCCCGCTTGGATCTCACACATCCTACATAATTGCTGTCATACCAATAAGCTGCACCAATCTGCTACTGAAAGTCAAGAATTGACTATCTTACTTCAGTCTACCACCAAAGAGATGGAGAGACAACAGTGCCACCACAAAATGATGGTTTTGTAAGACACGCTGTGATGTGGTACCTCACTGTTCACATACTGCTAAGCCCATGTGTCACCCCTTAATTGAGACACCCTGGTTAGATGAGCCACAAAATTCCTGAGCTCTCACTAGGAACAAGTGACATAAGCAGCCTCAAACATAAGGCTCCCATTACAGGCACCCTAGAAGCTGATTATCTCAATTCCACCAAACCACACTGTGAAAGTTTCCTACTTCCTCTAAACCACCCCTGCTTCCTGCCAATACATCCTTCATCCTGGAATAGGGATGTCCACTACACAGACCTGTGTCCCAAGGACGGCCTCTGGTTGCTCATCTCTGCAAGCGCAAAACCCAAGCACATCTCAAAACCCCAGCTGTGTTGGAGCCACAAGCCAAGGACATGGGGAAGTCAGCACGTATGTATGCACTACAACATGCTGTGCCTAGGGGAAGCTGCTCAGAGAGTATCTGCTTTACTACCTGTGCTGAAGACGAAGAAGCCAAGGCCGTGCTTGCCAGATCCTGTGGCTATTTATTCTGGCACAAAAGTTAAATAACTCTATTTGTATTGAAGCATAAGCAGAATTTAACTCTTTCTTAAAAAGAAACATGCAAGCAAGGAATATGAAAACATGTAAGAGTGTAAGAAAATATATTTATTAATGGCAATATAATATAAATGGCAATAATATGGCAAAATTGTTAAATACATGCGTATTTTCAGATACTCAAGCAATACAACAGGAGCTACAACAGCCAAGCAAACTAGGTCTAAAACATACGCAAAGCTGGTATCTTAGTGTTAGATTAGTCTTAAATGTCATCTGCCACCCTGGAATATTACTTTCTCAACATGATCCCATGCTTCCTTTTTCAAGCATGCATTTGTTTAACTGCTTAGCTAAAGAATTTTCATGATGATACACTCTGTTGATTCAGCATTTTACCTGGTATGCTACAACTTCATTAAAGTGCCTTGTGATGATTTTGCTTAAATTGTGACATTTAATAGCAGATGTGGAAGCCGGAAACCTTCAGTATCATATAGCAACAGAAATACGTTAAATGACAGATTTAGTGTGTTAGGAAGACTACTCTTTTTATTCTCAGAATTGATATCAACAGGTGACTATTTCAAAAGTGGCAAACAGCATTTTAACTAGTATTAAACAAAAGTCCATTAAAATCTTTGCAAAAACAAAACATAAAAACGTCTCTAAACAAATCATTCATGCTGTAAAAAATATGGTATAAAACAGCTAAAAAAACATTGAACCTGTTCACAGTATCCATTTTAAGAGTCACAACATTGTAGTACAACATCAGTTGGGTGGGGATTTTTCAGGTGATCTGTATGGCTCCACCAGCTCTGCTATTTTATGCGCCACAACAGGACCAATATTCGAATGACTTTTACCTTCAAGTAGGATTTCAGAGACAAGTTGATTTAGTTAGCTAATTTTTATATTTTTTTAAAGTATCCCCTGCCTTACAAACTTTTCTGTTACGCTGTGAAGCATGGAATATTGCTCACCCTAAGCCACTCTTGAGTCACATTAAGAAAACACTGACAGTGATGTTCAATGGTTCTTCTTTTATTATGTTACTACTAAAAATCCATCACCTTGCCAGTTTCTTTACCACTTTACCCTGGTTGAGATAGTTCTTTCTTGAAACTTGCCCCCAAAATGAGAATTAATTGTTTGCTTTGTCCCCAGGCAAGTTTTACTTAGCACATTGTGCACAAGTTAATACCAAAGGAGTTGTAAATGTATTGAACTTTTTTGGTGGAAGTTCTGCAAACACTCCCACTGAAGGCTGCTTTCACCTAACAATAGCTGAAGTGCTTATTTGAAAAGTGCCCAAAAAACCTACCAAGATATTCTCTTAGGTACCACGTTAACAAATAAAGGATGTAATCTGCTCTGCCACACCACAAAATCACTTGGGCAGCACTGGCCCGAGGACAGGGTGAGAACAGAGAGGGATTAAACCCATCCTTTCAAGCAGCACCCTGCCTGGGAATGCTGAATCCCTACTCGTCAAAGCACAGAAGTTCTCTGGTGATGTTTTGATGTAAAAATAGAAGGAATTCATCGATGTTTTAAATGGGGAAAAAGTATTGTCATGCACCCTGGGACAATTTGAAAAGTTACAGAAACCCTTGCCAATATCATCTGAGGTTTTGTTTGCATAACACGCAAAAAGGGAAACAAACACTGGCTATCTTGGAAACACTGGGGAAAATCCAGAGTTACATAAATGGGGGAGGAGAAGAAAGAAAATTGTTACAGAAGAAACTGTTTTCTAGCTTCTAAGGAGTTATTTAGAAATTTAAAACAGGAGGCCTAAGCATGAGGAAATTAGTTTTTAACCACTCCAACATTTCTGAATCCATATCTGGCATTTGGGGTCTTGGATTGTGTTTTCGGGCTTACTAGGGAAATGGCAAAGCAAAAGCCAACAAACTCTGCAAACTGCCAACAGTATCTCTGGGCATCAGCCACACAGGGCACTGCTCAGTGCACATCAGTACCAAGTTCAGGCAGTGTGTTTGGATGAGTGCAGATGGCAGCTGTTTCCTCTAGGTGAAAAATGCATCTAGGAGGGCATTAATTTTGGGAACTGCAAGCCTATTTCTTCTACAACATGCACCTAGGTACATAATGATGTAAGCATGTATGCACATAAAAGATTTAGGACTTTCCTTAATATTAAAAAGAATGCCATTTGTACTGAAGTCTTCATTAAGATCAGTGGCAGCACAGAAGATGATATTTACATGGGAAGCTCTTGACAGATTTATGGCATGTGGTGCCTTGTTAGCAATATGATTTTTTAAATGTTAGAATTTCCTATGTTTCAAACTCTTTTACTATTCTTCTATTTTTGTAAACATACTAATGTTCTATTTAAAAAACAATGTTCATCTAAAAATAGAGCACATGATTTCTGAATGTCCTTTCCGAATGATGTCTATACTCCTTCTACCTCCAGTATATCCAACTGTCTTTATTTTTATCTGATGTTAGTGTTCAACTGAGTGTCCTGGCAGACAAGATCACAGGAAACACTTGAGCCCTAAGCTTTACCCACATGAACATAAAAAAAAAAACCCACAAAGGTGTTTTAAACATACCTCTTTTGAGTAGCCTAAAACTTGAGGTCAGCAAGAGTTTGCTGCTGCTGTGTGCCCAGCAGATGAAAGCTCTGGTCCTCCACACAAATCAAAGAAACGAGGCACATTTGCCAATTACTTCGTGATGGACAACACAGCTACTGTTTCCCTTTGGAAATGGTTTGCCCATGAAAGCAACAATTACTGAAAATGAAGGCAGCTACCACAGCAAATGTCAGTCATTGGGTCCTAAGTCTGCCTATGTAGTCACTGCATAGCAGAGAAGGTAATTCACTGTCTGCCTATAATATGAGCTTACTCTTTTGTTGATTTATTAACTAGTAGTTCAGTGAGGTATATCACATGCAGATCTACCATCACAAAATGTCACCCACAACACTGAGATCCCCACACACCAAGCAACAAAAATAATGAACATGTCAAATATGAGTGCACAGTGCAATGTCAAACATGCCTGACATCCTGTTCACTGTGAGCCACACATACAGCAAACAGCACAAAACCTCATTTCAAACCCCTAATCATCGCATATGCAAGGCATGGCTCAAAAATAAAAAGCAGCAGCACCAATGATTTGCTTCAGAAAGGAATTACTTGGCATTAATACTCTATTATCTCTGAACCCTGGTCTAACTGGAGGATTGAAGTGCTTAAGAGTAACAGTGCGTTAGACACGATAATTTCTGGTCACATCACTTCTGGAAGACTTTTTCAGGTTTGGTTTGTTTTTTTAAAAAAGCTGAATTTTCTAGTCCTCTAGAATAAACGCAAAAAGCCAAGAACCAAAGCAGAACTGAGGACTAAGACCTGCCAGACAATTATTAGGAAATGCGGTATTTTTAAGTTGCCTAAGGCATTTTTCAGAAACTGACTGAAGAGGCTCTCTCTGTAGCCTGAAGGCACTAGTACAAGGCATCTGATCCCCTCTGAAGCACAACGTTATAATTTACACTTGTTATCAATGCATTTAGAGGCTAAAGAGCACCATGCTTTGAAGGTCAATTTGGTACAAAGACATTCCTAAAGATTCTTCACTGGTTTAACCTTGAACTTGGGCTCAGAAAGCATGTGCATTCCTTGACAGTCCTTGCCACTTGTTTTTACTGTTCCATGCAACTAGAAATGTCTTCACACTATCACTAAATTAGCACACAACCACTAACTACCCATCTGATACTTGGATTCCCTGCTCAAGATTTAAAATAGAAACAAGTCTTCACTTGCAACACTGAATAGGCTCAAAGGAAACCACAGAGGTGAAGCAGCCGAGCTTTCAAGTGCTGGAATGAAAACTGCTTACTGGTTCATAATCAGTGAGCAACAGCAAATGACACTATATATAACTGCACAAGCCTGTGTCCTTCATTTGTCCCACTCTTCCGCTACTCATATAAGATGCTGTGTTTGGTAAGCTGGTGCTATCAAAAGCCCTGTTCTGCCTTACAAATTGCAAAGTCAGAAAATCTGTCAAATAAAAAATATATTTCAAAGTCTAAGGAAAAAAGAAAAGGCAATGGAGTGCTCTGATAACACCAAGGCAGAACCCATGTTTGTGGACCTTTCCTCTACCTAATCAATAAGAAATGAGGCACTTTAGAAGCCAATGCTTTCACTGAATAGGAAGAGCAGTGCAAATGAAAACCTGAGTATGTGATGCTTGTGTTTAAGTGAATCAGAACGAAAGCACTGTGAAGGGTGTTGGACTGTTGTGAGTTCTGTGTGTTCTCTGTAGCTGACCTAATTTCCTGCCTGACAATTAAAAAATTGTTTGTACTCTCAAAATCCGGTTTGGTTTTGTTTCTTACAATACACAGTCAGAAGAAAGCAGTAATTCTTCATTATCAGCTCATCTGCCACGTGGGATTTTTTGTTTGGACAACCATATAATACTGGTTGCTCCTCTGCACTAAAAACTACTCTATAAAACACCCAAACCACTACCCATACACTGTCTGTGACATCTTTTGCCTTCAATTAAAAGCATATGGCAGCACAATCTCAAATTTGTCTTAGGAGATACATGCATTAAGCAAACTACACAAGTGAAAGAAAACCGCTCTGACAGAGACGCTGTGAGAAAGGGTTGTAGGATTTAGCCACTTGCCAGCCATCAAGCACAAAGGGAAGATTTGTTTTTCTTTTAAGCATTATTTCTGAGTTCTGAGTAACAGGAAGTACTAGATTAGGCATGAAACTTTCTTTTGTGATGATGTCTGGTGACAGATGAACATCAGCAATTTGCTTTGCGACTTCAAAAGAAAAATCCTGTTCTTTCAAACACACCTCATACCCTATCA
This sequence comes from Rhinopomastus cyanomelas, assembly GCA_013400115.1. Taxonomy (NCBI): domain Eukaryota; kingdom Metazoa; phylum Chordata; class Aves; order Bucerotiformes; family Rhinopomastidae; genus Rhinopomastus; species Rhinopomastus cyanomelas. The sequence continues at coordinate 26,877 of VXBP01006022.1, read as the reverse complement.
GGTCTGCAGACGATCTATTTTTACTGTCTTCAGAGTTCACTCTTCCAGGAGGTACATACTGGCAGTTGTTACTGATTGTGATTTGGATCATATTTATTGTTTTG
>VXBP01006022.1:743-26762 GCA_013400115.1 Rhinopomastus cyanomelas | reverse complement strand
TTTCATGGAGACAGCAGAGATATACTAGCATCTGAAACTGCACCATCTGTTGCTGTGATTAGGTTTAACCTAATGCTTAGCTTTAATTTGAAGGCCAGACCACATGGTTTGAAGACCAAATGTTTGCCAAGGTAGTCATTCCCCATTCTCTCTCACATGTTTACAACCAGCAGCTTAGCCAATTCAGCCTCCTTATCTGTTTTGGGATCTTTTTCAGAAAACCACTTCCCCATCTTATTTATTTAAAAAAAAATAAATTGCAAAATAGCTAAGGAAATAGAAATCTAAAACCAATAAAAGATAGGTTTAGCACTTTATGGACACCCTTTTCGATCAAGCTGTTTAACATGTGACATCACACCACTGAGTTTTACAATTAGGAACGTGTCACTTACAAAGCACTTTCTCCAGTAGGCTAGTGAAATTCACATGTGCCACAGTCCAAAGTTTACACAGTGAACCTTTACAATTACAGCTGCCTAGAGATGCATATGTGAAAACAAGCATTTTCAAACATGATTATTCTGAACACTCTTTTAAGCACACAAATGTACATCATTTAAGCTTTCTTTGCATCACATGTGTGGTAAAGGAGAGGTAGAATTAGTGGCATGATAACCTTCTTGGGTTTCTCCATGCCACTAGGGAAATCCCACCTTGTACACCTAGGTGAGATTTGCAAAGAAGGTCCTGTTGGGTAAATACTGGAGAACAGCTAGGCAGCAGGTGGCAAAGCTAATGCAATGAAGACCATCCAAAGAGTAATTTGTTCTCAATAAACTAGTGCTACTACCTCTAATTTTGCATGCCAAACTGCTTTAACAGCTAACGTTAGTAGCGAGAGATATCCCCATGGTTTACATTACTGTATAGTGCAAAGACTGCTGAACATTTGGGGCACATGGAGTACTGCACTGCTCTGAAGCAGGCGATCTGGAGCTGAAGCTATGAAATAGAAAATGCATTAGTGCAATACATTAGGAAAGATTAATAGAACATCCTATGGTTTGGTTTTTTAAAAAAAAGTTTTAAACTTTATGCAGTTCTTGTTGAGGTTTAAATCAGTGTTACACTTTTTTCCCCAAGTTTGTACCCCTGAGTCAGACATTGAATAAACATTGTACAGTAGGTACGGAAACTAGTGTCTAGTTAAAAAGCAACAGATTTTAAGGCCATTGCTTCAGAAGTGTTAAACGGTGACAATACGCTTCTGTATGGGAGAAGAAAGAAAAAAAATAAAAGTACTTTCCTTTGTTCTTAGTTTGTAACTAGGTAAAAGATCTCTCATCAGGAGTTAACAGCCACACTGTTTCCATGTCGTAGGCTGAGGTTTGTGAGACATTAAACTCTCAGCAAGGAAACCTGTTGGGGCTGCACCATTTGAGTACGCACAGTTGACAACAACTACAACAAAACAAAGCTGTCTTTCCAAGTTATAAATTGCATATTTATAAATATGCATAAAGACCATATTAATCTTGGAGCACTATGTGAAAGTAGGCAGAGTTCTTTGACTATGATTACCATGAGCTCTAAACACAATACTCCTTATAGCCAATATATTTTACTAGAGTAGCAACTAAACTGCTATAATTGTGGCCTCTTGACCTCTATTAAAATGGAACATTAACGCTCACTCGATCCTCTGCTGACTGTCTCCAAGAATAATTCATGCCTCTAGCACTTTTCTTCTTCCTTTACAACATAGGAATAAGAGCTTATTTAGAAGGCAGGTTCAGGTGCAGTGTGAGGACTGACAGTTAATCATTTGCTTTGTTCTGAAAGAAGTGTGTAAAGGACCACGCTATGTTACTGGGTTTGGGAGAGTCTTCATCATCTTTTGGAGGGAGCAGAAACTGTCGGGAGTTAATGGAGCATGGGCTCCCAAAAGATGCATTCTCATTGTTGCTTTCAACTGATCCAGGGGAGTCTGGAGTGTCCACGTTCCAGGCGTTTGTGTTTGCTTGAGGTCTGTAACCTGCAGTTTTATCCAGTTCTTCCTCTGCAGAATGGTGACTCTCTATTTTCAGAGCATTGATAGGCAGCTGCATTTGTGGCTTATAGCCCGCTGTAGTCACTAAGTCTATTTCTGGCTCCTCCTCTGGTTTAATTTGAGGCTGGTACATTGACTGGATGTCAATGTAAACCACCTGAGATGACCCCACAGTTTCATCCATAGGGGGATTGGAGATCTCCTCTTCAATTATAGGCGGGCAGTAGGACACAACCACATGGTTTTCCGTTTCTGAGTCAGAGCCATCTTCAGATACAGTGGTGTCTGCTGTTGGAGACATGATCTCTGTGTCTTCAATCTTGGGAGCTACCGACTGTGTTTCCACCACTTCAACACTATTAGGGGTGCATGGGTTCATTTCCAGTGTTTTAAGTGTCTTATTCCCCTGAAGCAAAGAAAAGAAGAAGGTGGCTTTTGGCTTAGAAAACTAAGCCAAAGACCTGGAAATCCTTAAAGTAACAACTTTCCAAATTAAACTAGTATGTTGAGTTGTGGCTTGCAATCATTCCACTTCCATTAGTACAATATTATAGAAAAGTGTAATATTTCTTATTTTCTGGCTCATCACTTATTCCTGTTACTGTTAGGAGTATAACAATATGGCATTTACTCTTCTTCTCTCTCTACTTCTCCTAACACTATAACAAAATGGGTATGTTAGTACCACATGATTAACAAGTACTGACAATTTTAATTATTGTGGGAGGGGACAAACACAGCAATCCTCTCCTAGCTCAAACACTGCAAATAACTAAATAACAAAAAGTTCTGGACAGCACCTGACAAAAGTTACTCCGTAACTTGTTTCTCCCTGACTGACTTTTTTTCTCCAGCCTTCTGAAGCAGAAGATTCAAAGTTTGCAAAACAATTACTTCCTCGCAACATCTTTCTGAAGTTTAAAATGCTATATTTAAAATGACCGTTACCTCACAGATGTTCTTCTGAAACTGCAGGGCCTTACTGTTCTCAGGATTTGGGATCTCTGGATAAAATGTTTCTTTAATCCTTTAAAGAAGAAAGAACAAACTCTTAAAAGTCACCAAGCTCTGAAAGGCTGTTAATACACAAACAGAGTCGGGGCATTTCCTTTTAATTCAGAATACTGAAGATATCCTGGCACAAAGGTTTACTGTGTTTCATTGAGTATTTAATGGAAAAAACAGCCACACTTTGTTGTTTTAACTCAGCAATTTGATATGCCACGTTTACAAAAGTTGAAGATGGGATGTCTACCTGACTGTTTGTGAATGGCTCACAAATTCCAGTATGTCGCCAGCTTATTTCCATTTGAGAACTATTTATAAACAGTGCTTACTGGGAGACAGGCTCCAGCAAAACCCTTTTGCATTCCTCAGCCTGACCTCTCTCCAACTCAATTTTTCCCCTCACCTTCTAGAATGTGTTTTTGCCACCCATCTTAAAACAAAACCCACTGAACTCTTTGTGCACTTGGAGAAAATAAAGAATTACTAAAATAATGCACTGAAACAAACCCATCGGGAAAAGAAATTAAGGCCCTTACCATTCCCTCTTTCGGTAGCAGAAGATACTAGCCACCACTCCAAGCAGCAAAACCACTGCCACAGGGATGAGAATTGCAATGATTAATCCTAGGGCTAGGGGATGGAAAAAGAAAAAAAAAAAAAAAGACAGTAAATACATATTCAAAGCTACCAGCAAGTTTTATAACTTTTCAAACACTCCCACAGATTAAAGACTCATCTAACAGGGGTCTGCAAACATTGACCTGTACCATATACTTCCCTTTGACTGGAAAGGCAAAAGTCCAGAGCTATCTCAGTTTTAACTACAGGAATCAGCAGATGCTTCTCTCTGATCGATAAACTACAAAAAGCTCCATGTGCAGCACAAGACTGATTGCCACTATAATTCTGTTCTCAGTAAGCACTGGAACTGCACTTTCAGGTTACTTGAGTTGGCCAAATCTCTGGCAATGACTCTCATAGACCAACAACTCATTGCACAAACTGCACTGTCTTTTGTATGGTTTAAATGCTTCCAATCTCCAGGATTTAGCTCCGATACAGTCTCACTGTCCTCCTCCCTGGATGTTAAATACTTCACTTTTTCCTGCACTTTAATTGCACTCTAGTATTTATTCTTTCATAAGGAATATGCCTTAAAAGTTTTTTCTTCTTTCAATTAATTTTTCTTCTCCAAATCTATCTCTTTATTTCTAACTGTCTTTCTGGGTTTGTTTCTGCCATGGCACTGATAAAACTGAACTCAAAGCAGGGAGGCATCTGTTCGTAATTCTGAAACTGGTAAATGTTTCCACAATTTCTTTCTTCCCAGCATGTATCAGCAGATATTCACAATGGGAAGCCTGACAAAACAAAGTAGTTGCTTGAGAAGACCAAGTTCCGATGTCACAATGTTTGTAAGTTTGTAAATTGTTTCTCCTGCATACAGTACTATAAATTTCAGGGTAGCACTAGTAGAAAAGGATCTTTCCTGCACCCTGAACAGTACCATTTTTGTACTTAAAAATCACAAACTAAATATATTAAAAATTAACCCAGGCACAATCAATTTTGGTGGACCATACAAAAAAAAATCAAAAAAATAAGGTCAGCTTTGTACACATTTTATAACCCTCCATGATGAAGACTATTACTGACAGAGGTATATGACTTACAGTCCTCCTTTGTCACCACATAGAGGCTGTTCGGAGGGCTCAACCCACCAGCAGTGTAGGCTTGCAGGTCCAGCTGGTAACTTGTTTTGCCTTGAAGATCAAGTATTTTCAAAGACTTCTTCGTTAAATCAGTTATATTCTTAACTTTAAGTTCTGGATTCCCTGGTGGTTCAGAAGCAGAAAATCATAACTTTATAAGAAATGATTCAAGCAGCCTGAGCTTGAAGTCAGCATATGAAACCTGAAGAAAAGTCTATTCAACGGAAAACTGTAATACCCAATCCTAGCAATGCTGATTGCTTGCAAAGCACCAAACAGTACAGGAATCTGTTGTTGCTGCAGGTCGTCTTCAGTTTCTTACACTCCTGCTTTGTGCTATTACATTAATGTGAGCCAAGGTTAACTTCTGAACACGGATGTCCTTACAAGATGGATACTGGAAGAATACAGTCAATCAAACACAACCATGTAACCATCCTCATGCCTCATCTACCCAGGTTTCTGTATACAGGGCAGCAAGTTACACTGCCACTTAATCACTGCACAGCTTTATGTTCTCAGTGAGCCAGGGTTTTCTCTGATTATTCCCTTAAATTGAAAAACAGCTGTGCTAACCACACATGGAGCTGATTATTTCAAATGCCTTTGTCACATATCAGAGGCAAATTATGCCAGTGAGTAATGCAACTGCTTATGATTAAAGCATCTTTTCCTAAAGTGAGATTAGAAAGAAAAAAACAACAGCAAGGAAGTTTCAATAAACAAATTTCATTTACCTGATTCCAAAATCCTAGGCTTTAAAGTATCTTTTTCACCTTTTGCAAAGGAAAGCCGGTATCCCTCTAAAAACCCTTGACAATCTTCAATAGGAATGTCTTCCCATTTTACCAATATAAAATCTGAAGAAGTTTCTTCAACAGTAAAATTTGGTGCACGTTTTGGAGCTGTTGGGAGAATTACAAAGGAAAAAGCTATTAAGAAACAGCCCTATCATTAAATGCTGAATCTTTGTGCTTTATCTATTTTATTTTAGGACTATAATTTTTCAGCTTTCTCCTGAATATTTTTCCTTCACTGTCAAGAACAAGTTAAAAGATTTAGTAAGTGATACTACAAAAATGCATGTGTGTTCTTTTATTAATCACTGCATTATTATCTTCTGATGGAAGCTGAATGAAAAATGCCTCCTTGGGAAGCCTTTTAACAGACACACACAGACTCATGTATGTAAATTCCCTTCTACCTACACAAAGCCCCCCAAGGCTGCATAAACGCTGAAAGCATGCAAATCACTTAAGCTTTCAAAGCCTTTACTCTGTGACTTTATAGCTTGTCTTCAAATTAAACTCTGAATTCCTATCAAGGAAATATGTCTCAGCTTTAAAAGGAATACTCTTAGCAGTCATTACAGGTCCTTATTCTAATACCTGCACCCCACTGAAAGTGTGACGGCAGATAGTGTGGAGGATGTGTAAGATCATATGCATCAAACTTAGTCTGACGTTTGACGCTGATCTACCAGTGCTGAACTCATGTTTACAAATGCATCTATTTTTGTATTGATGGTTATCTGCCCAACTGCAAATCTGAAGTTATAGAATCGAACTACGCTCTTGTGCAATTAAGTGTATTTTTCAGTTCCTAGTAAGTTTCTTCTGTATGTTTGATGCATTTTTCTGTCTCCCAAAGTATGTATCCTTCTATCTTGTAATCTTCCAAACTGTTGAGAACATATACCGAAAAGTATTTTGGGAAACTGTTCAGGATTTTCACAGAGATACAACTGGCTGAAAGCTGACTTTCTGGTAAAAATGACTTAACCTCACCTTCAACATTAGCAATGGAATAAACACCAGTGTTTCCAAAGGCTCAGATTATGTCAACAGCTCTGTTTTCCAAGCAAACCATTTTAGCAGAAAACATATTAAAATTCAAAGTGAAACAGGTGCTGTAGTTACAACACATTACAGTTGTAATGTTACAGGGTTTAAGCCACATTCAGATAGCTGGGAACATAAAGCATTCCAACAATTCTGCATCTCAAGGTAAGCAAAGTTCAGACCTGGAGCAAACTGCCCTTACCCAGAAGGGGCCAGTATTGGATAGAATACAAAAGCAATTCTCAAAGTGTCTTGTCCACTAGGATCTAGTCCTCACCTATGAAGTCTTTCTAAACAGAAATGTTGTGGGCACTTTTCATCTATTTGCTAAGCTGTACCAAATGCAGTTTGGGCTTAATCTCGCTTGACAAACAAAAAAAAAAATGCTTCTTTGTGTGCAAGTGACTCTGTACCAGTGGTTCAGATCGTGCTGACGACACCCCATGCCACCATACAAGCGGGAGAGAACACAGTAGGAACTGGAAGCAGCCAGAGAAAGGTATTATGATCATATACAGAGAACAAGAAAAAGGCAGTGTGGGTGATTCTGGTCTCAGTCATCTGCCAATACTGATCTAAAAATAGACACAGTCTAAATTCATTTTGTAAGGATCTTAACAATGAAGTGCACTTACGGAGCTCTTTCATATACCCAGTTATGTTTTTCAGTAACTGGTATCCACTGGATTTGCAGCCGTATAGTGAAAAGCTGTATCTCACTCCAGGTCTAAACAGAGCTGCAAGAGAAAACTGCTTTAACAATATTTCACTTGTGAATGATGTTTTCAGTTTTCACATATAAACACATATTAAAAAAATCACAAAGTCTTAGTCCACAGCTGTAGGTGTAAATACTATCCCTACTTGTAACTCCTGTAAAAACTATGCCATTAGATGCAGTTTAGAAACAGTAAGCAAACCCAGCCCATCATGGCTGGGAATAGGGAAGAGTCAAAATAAGCTACTCAGTTGCATAAATTACTCTTTCCACGGGGTAACACAAACCAAAGTTACCAGAAACAATCGCCTCCCTTTCCTCCCACGGCAGCCATATAGATCCTGCCTCCTCCTTAGAAATACAAACACATTTTGAAACACCTAGGCCTATTACAGCAATAGCATAAACGAAATTCAAAGAGCTCTCAAAAGTGATAGTGAAGTATTTTAACAATGAACTCCAGGCCTGAAATGACTCTACAAAAATCACAAAATTTCCATTTCACATAGTGTTGGTGGACGCAGAGGTGTCTGACACTGCAATGCGTTAACAATTTTCCACTAACTGGGTCTTTTTCAAGCCAGGGGTGTACACTGCTTTCAAGATATCTTCTAAATTATATACCACTATGAGGCTTTACAAAAATCAAGTGAGCTTTGAGAGGGTACAGGCTAAGAGATTCTTCTGGCAGGACTGATCTATAGTCTCTGTGCAACGCAGCAAGGTTGGATGATATAATTTCTAAGGTTCCCTTTCAATCCAAAGCATTTTATCACTTTAAGCACAAAGGTGGATATGCTGTCTTAAGCCCAGACCTAGAAGCCTCGAAACACTGTGCTGCAAGAAGCATCCCATGGAAGACTAGAGCAGTGCATTGTTGGACAGACACAGTATTATCTGCTTAGAAAAAGCAAGCTCTAGCCAGCAGAAATAAAACCAACATGGACACAGTGCTGCAAATACAGGCAGGAAAACGTTTTGCCCCCGTCCCAGAACCCACTCCCCTTTAGCTTTCCTCAGTACCCAGCTCCAAATATACACTTTTTTGACTGTAGAGAAAAATTCTACATCTTTCTTGGGTCCTCTTTTTCTTTTTCAGCTCCCACTAGCCCCTCCACAGCTGAGTCTCATTTCCCTGATCTGCCCACTAGCATCTAGAGATGTGGAATGTGCCCTGTTCCAGGAAATTTCAATTGCTGACAGCAAGCCAACATATTGGAGGTCACCCTTAAAAAAATCTGCCTCATGTAAAAACAACAGATTAGTCTTCCCCCATCCTGAGCAGCAATGTTTATGTTTAGAATACAAATAAAATCCCAAACACCAGATTAAGCATTATGCATTAGGCTGAGTCGGGAAGTTCTTGGTTGCAGCTAGAAGAGGTAATTCCAAAACAGTTAATAAACACAGGATGGTATCAGTTAAGACTGATATTTGGATTTGGCAAGGCTGTGTTAGAAATTAAAAGAAACACAGTCCCAAGAAGGGGTTCATTTATACACACAAGCATGCAGCGATGCAACAATCTTCAACCTATAGCACTGGTGGTGCACTCATTTCACTCACTGCTCAGGTTCTCAACCAGAATGACTTACAAAAGATTACTTCTGACTTACCAGACTTTATCATCGCATCTGTTGTATTTGAAGGAAATTTCTGCCAGTCCACACTACAGGGTTCAGACCCAGATGAATGACACCACTTTATTACGTAGCCACAGGTCATGTTGGGGTACGAATTCCAAGAAATATAAATTCCATTCCCCATTGCCACAGCCCGATCTGTTTTAACATTGTCTGCAACAAAGAGGACACAAAAGTCCATCAGAAAGCAGACACTAATCTGCAGTACAAATTGTAAGAAAGCCTTTCAGCCACAGCACAAAGGTTTTGTAAGCTGCATTCATTTCTAAGAAGGAAGCGTGCTCCTGGTACTGTGAAATTTGAAATGGTGCACTCAGCTATGCTTTCTGAAGTGCTGGAAATCAGATGTAGCCTGCAGCAAATCCCTCAGCCAGCCGTAAGTATGATGACGAGAAGTGCTGCAGCTCAGAACTGGCTCAGAAAGTGCTTTTACAAGGTATGGATTTACATCACATGTCAGGTTCAAATCTGAATTGACACCAATTTGGCAGGAGCCTCCAGCTATAAATTCTTTCTGTCATTTCATCAGTTTGCTTTGTGTTTCTTTAAAGTGTCTTGCTGTCACTCGCCTGACCTCCATCAATAATTTTTCGAGAATCAAGAGCAAAAGTCAAGTCCTTAATGAACGTTATGGAGGCTCCAGTCCATTTTATAAACTCCAGTCCAGTCTATAAAGGGTAAATATATTTTAATAAAAAGGAAAAAGTTTCGCCTTTAGTTTATTTCTCTTGTTTCTGGTTATCAAAGCCATAGCTGCCTTTGAAGTGATTGTATTTGTGAATGATTTTTGATTTCTGCAGGTTCCTTCCATGACTGTCCATTAGATGGGACCCCACTGAGTTTAGGGATGGCTTCCAAAGGCCACCACAACAGCTGTGACCCCATGACAGACCTGCAAAAACAATCTCAGGGTTTCAGTTTTCCCTTTTTCAGTTTCTCATTTGTACTCCCTACTGAGACTATTATTTCATGTTATTAAAGTCACAAACTATGGTTGGCTGAAGGGCAAGGGAAGTTTTTAAGAACCAATGCTGTGAAAATTTTATTCTCACAGACGTGCTGTGAATGTCAAAGGCACATTTATTTCTAAATAATCTTAACATACAGCTAAAAGTACAATGCTTCTCAAGCTCTCTCACAGTAAGAAAGGCACACATAATTAAAAAACTAAGCATCTTGACTCCTAAAGTCTTTTAACACTTTTTTCTAAAATTCTACTACTCTTCCACAGACACTAGATTTCTATGATGCTTGAATGGGGCATATTTCTAACTAGACTGCTTTAATTTTCATATTAACAGGAAATACTTTTTAGTGACAGTGAGCATCTGCTTTCTAAAAAACATTTAAGTACACCACATTCTGTATTATTTTCTGAGCCAGATGAAGAGAAATTTACCCAGGGCAGTTCTGCTTGTTTTGGTGTATTTATAGCTGCAACACAGACTTGTCGAAGTAACTACTAGCACTACAGTATTACTGTAGTAGAGGAGCTTGTAACAGGCAGTTTACATGGTCTGACTCTCTACAGAGCACACTTCAGAGACAGAGACAAATCAATCAAGGCAGAGTACCCCTTGTTTGTGTTTTCAGCTTTCACAAAAAACCTCAGCAGATTTCAAGCTTCAGAGTCATTGCTCTCTTACATTACAAGCACTTACAGACTGTATACAGGAAGCAGCCAGAGAAGATGTCTGGGCAGAAATTTCATCCAGTTCAGTTAATGAGTCACCTTTCATTATTCCAGTCAGTGACTCAGATAATTTCTATACCAACTTGGAAGCAAATCTCCAACAAGTATAAGTTGGATAACACCAAAGAGAACCTCAGACATCCAAAAGAAAGCTATAAAAGAATTCAAAGCCCCAGCTGCCATCAGCTGTTGAACACCGCAAACCTATCAGAGATGTCCCTGACCAGCAGTCTTGTTCTTTCCCTGCTCAGACAGAGCTATAACAGCTTTTTCATTCATTTAACTGTCCCATATAATTACTTTTCTCTCCAAAGGGTAGGCAAAGAAAATGCTTTTAGGTACTGGTATTTCAAGGAAGCACAAGAAATATTAAGAGCAATGGTCTCTCTTTGCACAGAAACTTGTTTTTTCTCTAACTGTGAATCTCAGTCAAGTACATTTTGTCCTATAAGAGATGGGTCTGTCTTATCAGAACCTTAGCTGCAATTTGGGCAACTGTGATACCTGTCCTCTGAAGAAACAGCACCATACATGCTCCTGGCAAGCAAGCACAGAGAGGCCTCACTGTGTAAATTTGTCCTTCCTGCTGAGCATTGGCCAGATCTGGAGCTGTAAGTTTGAGCTTTAGTAGGTAATGCTCTTCTTGGTATGCAGGGAAGCATGGACTCTAGACAGCCAAATGCAGTATTATCTTCTCAGGCTCAGTGTTAGGAGCAGAGCATCATTATCTGTCTCAGCCCTTTCCCTAAACAAAAGCCTGTATCAAGAGTGGCAGTGCTTTAATTTCGAACCTGAAAGCCTACTGGCCTTTCAAGTACAAGCTTCTAAGCACAAGGATGCAAACATTTAACCAGTGAGCCAAATTAATATTTTTCTGCAGAGCTCACAGACATTGAACTGACAGTTTTCCTCTTAAAAAGCCCCACAACTTTATTCTGACTTTTCATAGCACTTTTCAGTGTCTTAACAAGAACACACAAACACATTGAGCTCCCTAAACATCAGAGATCAACACCAATGCTTGGAAGCTTCATCCTTGTAGCTCCTGGGAGGTCTCCAGAAAAGTGCAAGTAGCTGCAGAGACTGCACATTATTACCATCCTTTTATGTGGACACAACAATTACACATCTCACAAAATAATTGGTGAGATGGTGCTTTGAAAGTAAAGCCAGTCATTTTTTACTTTAACCAGACAATAGATTTGGGTGGGGACATAAACCAGAGACCAAACATGTATCTACCTTATTCTTTAATAAGCAAGCTTTAAAGGTGTTATAGGGAGCATTTACCGCTTGGAAGTTCCACGCTTGTTATCCTTGAAGGAGGAGACGAGCCTGCGTGGTTTTTTGCTACAACACTAATTACACAATCACTCTTTCCAAGATTTATTTCAGTACTGTTCAAGGGTTCAGTGACTTCTTTATAATTCAGCGGTGTCTCTACCCGGTAGCAGGATACCTCATGAGACACTATTTTTCCATTTGCTTCAGGAAGGGATAAAGGCTATGTAGAGACAAAGGATAAATTAAAACCAAAACAAAAATAGACATAGGATTACATGAAGTTAATGCCCTGATCCAGTCTGATGAGTGATTAGACTATGAGGTACAAAAGATCAACACTGAAATGTGACTACGATTTAATGCCTAAATTTGAAAGTTTTCAGCTTTCAGCTGACGTGTACTAAAAATTTAATTCTTCTTGGGAAATATTTCACGATACAAAGTTTAAACTATAAAACTTTAACAATATTCCCATTTGGGAAAAATTTGTCTCATTGGATGAATCCATAAAATTTTAAGAAAAGCAGTCCAATTTATTGACTGTAAACTTCACTCATTTACAAACGTGTAAGGAAACAGGTTTTTTGCATACATTACATTACATAACATAATATTTTAGTATTTTAAGTCTTCTATCTACCTTCCAGAAGATTTTCAGAGTTTTTCCAGAAGGACTTCTCTCTCTCCAGATATCTGGTCCTCTTACAGGAGCTAAGAAAAAATAAAAAAGATTTTTTCCCTGTGTTGCAGAGAAGTAATGCAAATCAATTTTCTAATGATTTGAATATATTTAAATACATACCTTCACAAGTTCAACATTATATCATGAAAGAATTTAACAAACTTACGGGCTTCTGATGTTGTGTGCTCCTCTGTCTTGCTCCAGTCACTCCACTTCCAGAAGTGGTCAGCAGCCAAGCAGCGCACCCTGAATTGGTATTTTGTGTATGGGTGCAATGAGTTCAGTTGAGCTGTGTAAGTTGAGAATTCTCCACCAGGCATGGTGACATTGTGCTGTTAAAAAGTTAAACACGTTGACACAATACATATATTTTTTTAATGCTAGATTATGCTGAAAGTCACTACCTAAAAAGTGGTAATTTCCCCTAAGAATACCAAGTCCTACAAAGGAATTAAAGAACAAGTATTTCCTATGCAGTTACCCTAAACAAAAGAAAAATGTACAGAGGTTTACCAAAATAAATGAATACACAGCAAAAAAACTGAAATACAGTTGTAAAGCATGAAAAGGAGAGTTAATACTGATGAGCCTTCAACTGGATGAGCTCTGCATACAGTAGCAGGCTGTTTCCCACTTACTCCATCCCGCCTCCCCCTCTCCCACGTGCACAAAACTGCTTACAAGAGGCAGGCCAGGATTTCACCTATGGTATTCAGAACTGTACGTCCACGTGCACATGAAAACGGGTGGACAGAGGCCCTTCTTCTAAGCCACATGCACTGAAGCACCCTAGTGAAAATCTGTCTGAGCAAAATGTTTATCCTCAGTCTTCTTCTCAGGCATTTACCTTTCAAAAGATAGTTAGTATCCAAGTCTTCCACAGGTTATACCTGCTCACAGCTCTTATGACAGGATTATTTTCTCCTATTATTCTTAAAATGGTGTGAGCTTAGCGAGTATTTCATTTTCATGATTACTTAGAGAAACTCTGAGCCCAGGAATATTTTTTACTGAATCTAATTATAACACATGTGCATCACAGCTGCCAAAAACTGGACTCCTAGTGACTTTAACATGTAACTAATTGTGCATTTCTAAAGCCAAATGACAACTTGAAAAATATTTTAAAAGCCAACAATCTCTCATACGGATGGAAAAGCTTCTGGAAACATCCTCAAAATGCCATGTAAAACCCAGTAACAATTTCACAGCTACTTTTATTACAGAAAACTCTTAGAGTTTTTCTATTAAGCAGCCAGAGACAATATTACAGGCTGTAAAAGCTTGCTTTTTGCTGTTTGTAAAAGAGGTTTGCTTGTTTCACAATGTCTAGCTGCAGGCTGCAATACAGGTGCAGTCAATCAAACTTCTGTGAGAGCTTTCACCATCTCCAACTGCCCCCGATGACTGACTTGGTGGCAGAATTCACAAGCAAGTGTGTGCCCCAGGCTTCAAGCAGCAGAACTCTGGCTACACAGAACTGTGCAGAGATTATTTTTACAGTTTAAACTAACTGAGCCTCTGCGAGTAATGTGCTCAAATTACAAAATCAAGCTCTGTGCATCAAAACCTGCTAATTCAGCATATGCCTACACAAGCTGTTCATAGATACTCCATCTGAACACATAAACACAGAATTTGGGGATGAATCTCAGGTCAGATGAATATGTGCTTCTACCATTAGGCTCCCCAGTGACACTGATCCCCACACACTAAGTTTGTTAATATGTAAGAGGACTCCCTACACTCAGTGTCTGGTGCTGGTGTTTAAATGAGTATTCTAAGCTTCTCTGATACTCTAAAGAGTAAATACGCAGCTCCAGTTAGTGACACAGAACACCAAAGCCACGCAGCAGCTGAAAGCCTGAGTGCTAAAAAATCTGAACCCCACACATAAATGCCACCTTTTCGCCAGCTCAGAGGTCTTCACCAGGGAGTACCTACTCACAGAATACATTCGAGTGGGAGAATCCTTCCCTATCCTGACTCTACAAGCAAATGTAGCAGCTCCCTGTTACAGCCATGTGCACGTGAACTGCTGCCAGAAAGCATATGAACTGCTCTCTGACGGGGAAAAAGACAGAATTTAAACTACTGACTGCAAGAGGCAAACTGAACTGATTACTGCAGAAGTCTGCAGGGAATGCACTACATTCTGGAACAAGTGTGAGCTAATACAGTTCACACGTGGAAAGACAAAGCACCAGGATCATTACCTTAGGATCAGTATAAAGCACTATGCACCCTCTCCAAGCACTCTCCAATTACGTAATGACATGGTGGGTAGCTTGACTTTCTGGTAAATTGTTTAAAACAAACAAACAAAAAAGCAAGCAATAACAGAGAGGAGTAGAACTTTCTCTGATTTTAGCAGATGGACATCTAATCATTACTACTTTACTAATTTAAATTGATGACCAGAATTAATCTCTTCGAGAGAAAGAAATTTCAGATGTGATCAGTACAGTGAAAAAGATCAACATTAGAGGACCCCAAATAATCCACTGAAAGCAACACTTACCATTTTTTGCTCAGAATGACCACTGCTAATTTCTATTTGACACAGAAGCCTGATGTCAGCAAAGCTGCCATTTATAAACCAGTGCAAACGGACGCTTGTAGAGCTGTTCTCAGACACAGTTAACTTTTCTGGAGTTTTTGGATGAACTTCAAAAAAAAAAACAAACAAGAAACAATCCTCAATTCTGAGAAAAAAAATATTTTCGTTCAGAAAAATCTGATTTTAAGAGTTCAAAGAGAATCAAAAGGGTAAATAACTGCTTCAAACAGCAACTGGGACAGATGGTGCTGGGAAGGCACCCTGCAAGCAGTCTCATTCTTGATGCTCTTCTCAGCTATCAAAGAAGGAAAAACATTTTACTTAAGGCTGCGCATACTGGCATGTGTGGTAAGGAGTTAGAAACATAGAAAATCATAGAAAAACACTTTCCTTCCTCCTGATTTTATCAAAATAGCAAAACAAGAATGTTTCAGAATACCTCCGTGACAGATGAAATTCACTCAACTTTGTTCAACTTCTGGGAACTTTTAAATTTAAAGCTTAAAATCTGTAGATGAGGAAAAGGTAGGAACTCTAAATTAATTCTCCCTTCACGAAACTCCTTTCCTAGCAGTGACCCCTAAGGAAATGCACAAATTAAGTGGGCAGTGAGGGAAAGAAAGGAAACACATAGGAAATAGCAGTCACACCAGTGGGTGCAAAACAGCCCAGTTTATAATTAACAGAAACAAATTATGGTTTATCTTGCCAATTTACTCCGACAATTGTAATTCCAGGCTCACTGGCCTATACCATGGGCAAAAAAACCCTGCATCATCTTCATATTTAAATTCAGTTTGTTATAGAGAGCAGCAGAACAGTGTAGTCTTCAGCTGAACTGTCGCTGTGGTTGTAAAGGTATACCAAAAAGAATGGGGAAGACCACACTAGAATGGTTGTCACCTTCTCCTGTTTAAATTGAAGGTCTAATGAAACAAGTTTCTGCTTTGTACAAACTGCAACAGAGGATGACTATGGCTATTAACAATAGTAGGTAGTACTTCCCTTACTATCTTGTAGTGGTACTTTTTTAACGCTTCAAATCTTGCTGTAATAAAACTGCACAATATTTTACCCTATATGCATTCACCAAAATACACAGTCATTTGCAGTTCGTTAGGTTACACTTTGGACGTGTTATAGAACGTGAGGTAATGCATAAACAGCAGCTGGCTAATTATTACATTGCAAGTAGCATTTACTCACACAGCAGCAGGGTATTCACAGGTGGAACTGCTCTCTAGAACTGCTATCTCCCTGTACACCTAGCTGTTGCCTCAGGAGATGTCCTAAGCTATTTTCAACTTTGAATTACTGAAAACAGCAAAATACTTGTGACAATAAAGGAAAATAGTGACAAGTACACCATGTCAGAGTTCTTTAAACCCCAAACAAACACAGTCAGCATGCAGTAAATGTATCTTAAGTCTTACCTCTTTGAGTTAAATCAACCAAGAGTGATGACTCTGCTTGCCCAATAGGATTGGAGACGCCTAATACAAAATTGTATGTTTTTTGATCAGCCAGTACTGGAAAGCTACAGACACGGTCTCTGTTCATTTCATTGACTTTGCATAAAACATTTTTACCAGATATTCTACAAAGCAAACAGTGAAAGGAACACCTTAATTTTTGAATCGCAGAATTTCTAGCACCACTCAAAAGTCTAGACTGAAAATACAAGTGAAGAACGATGGGTTGACTGACACGTGGCTTACAAAGTTATTTGATTGCAGAGGCATATCTAAAACCACATCACAGATTAAACTGGCATCAGTCATGACTTGCCCTGTTCTCACATGAACTCTCATCTTCCACTAGGGTAACATTTCCATCCTCTCACTTCTCAAAAGCCTGGAAAACAGGTAGGTCTTGTAAAACTACCTCACGAGTCACAACCAAGATTCTGATTCAGTATCTTTGTTCAGATCAGCATATATTTGCATTTAAAGAATATTCTTAATTGCTTTCTGAACTAAAGAAGATGTGACACACGTTAACTCTACCAGCTCTGGCAAATGTAAATTAATAGTTGTTACCTGAAACAGTCTCAGGCATTTTTATAGCAAAAGCAGTAAGGGCAGCCTGGTAACATCCAAGACCAGAATTACACATCTTTGGGGGCAAAATCTAAAATGTGCATCTCTAAGTGTATACGCACGTACAAGTTACAGTATGTGCTTACCTTTCATTTGCTAGCACGAATTTACTTTCTTCCTTCAGGCATTTTTACTGCATTTAGCTGATCTCTGAAATCTCTCCACACCACACTCTCTATTTCTATAGCTCAGTGTGGGCTGAGAAGAAGGATGAGAATACTTACCCTGAAATGTATCGCATTAATCTCCTCACAGCTATGGGCTGAGCAAGTCTGAACTACACCATGTTTATGGGCTGAAGATGGGCAGCATCTCTGACTGGAGCTACTTTCCTCTGAATGTCTGCTCTATTTTGTCCACCTATTCACACCCTACTCAACAACTTTCTTAACACTAGAATCCTAGATGACATCTGTGACAGTAACTCAATCCTCATTGATCATTACTTGCTTTAAGCACCATGAGACCTCATTTCCCATAATTTTGTGTGACTCAGGACTCTCCTGGCTCCTTTCCCTGGATGCTCCTTTGCCATTACACAGGAGCCTCCCTGCCACCAGAATTTTGTTAACTCCTCACTTATACTCACAACTAGCAAGGAATTCTACTTGCAAGTGCTATTACAAAACAAATACTCTTCACTTTTAAGAGTTTACACAGCCTAAGATCTGTCTTACAAGTAAAGACAGGAGCAATGGCCTTGCAATTAATCCTTAATGAGTTTCTGTCACCCCACATAGTGGAATTTCAGTATATATATGACAAATAATCTGCATATAAAATAAAATTATCTAAAATTACTGAATGACTTCTACTATCCCCCTGTATTTTCATATTGGTCCTATTTATGTGTTGGCAGCAGACTGACACATTAAGCCCTTTATTTTCTCATGAGTTCATAATTCTCATTGGAAATTTGCAAAGTTAGACAAGGGTTCTCCACGTTTAGTTTCAACTTCCATTGACATTTAAAAAAAGTATTTCAGGCTATAAACAATGGAGATTACCTCACTTAAACAGGCACAACATAGTAAATTACAAGCACCAATAGATACATTCCAGCTCTACACTTCTGCTGAATTGTTTTACCTTTCAAATAAATTGTACTTGGTTCCTCGTTTTCCATATAGTCCACTGGGTCTGCCTGGTTTCCAGGTGCATTTTATTACCAAAAAGTTAGATGTTTCACAGATGAGGTCTTGGGGAGTATCAGGGGCATCTGTAGAATAAAAGGAAAACAGAACAGCTAGCCAGTGTTTTGCCATCATGGTATGATAGTTGGGCTGCTAGCTTCTTGAAAGCATTACTTTTTTTTTTTTTTTCTTGTTCTAGATCACATAGAATCATAGAATCATTCAGACTGGAAAAGACCCTTGGGATCATCGAGTCCAACCACCAACTCTAGTCTGCAAGTTCACTCCTAAACCATATTCCCCAACACTACATCTAAGCCATGTCTTATAAATTACTGGTAATAGTTATACTTCAATCATATAAACGATATACTTGGAAAAAACAATCCAATAACACAGGTGGATAATTATTATCAGTCCCATCTGCCTAACACTTGATTCTAGGGTTCTAAGTGGATGAGTAATCTGGTAAATCACATGCAAATATGTTCACAAGCTCCAGGATCTCACCTGGAAGTGTCTCACTGAAACTCTGCCAGGACTTTTTCAAAATTCTGAGTGTGCATCTGAGCAATGGAGGAATGTTGTGAGCCAGCCCCACCATTGTTTTGAATGCTCCAGGACAGTAATGTCAAGATGTTCCTTTCAGATGAATTCCACACTGAATCTGAAATCTAAAGCAAGTCCAAATGGCTCCTCACTGCTGCTTTTGAAGTGTCGATCTAATTATTTTAAAGCTTGTTCTTTGTTCCATAGCAGAGCAGTGTTGAGTGTGTTCCTGGAGTTCTGGTTAGTATCTCCTCCAATATAGGAAGCAAGCACGCTAATGTGAGTCTATGCAGAGCTCTTAGATCAGGGGAACTAACAACAGGCAACATCACCAGGCTTAGTTGAGATTGACTGGTGGGAAAAAACCCACACTTATTTTGCCAGACTCAGGCTTAGCTAAGTGGTATGCATATACATTTACTCTTAACTCTTCTTCCCCAAATGCCTTTCATGAGCAAAAGTATCATGACAAGATCTCTTCCCTTACACTAAGCACAAGAAGAAACACTGGAAGGAAACAATCTTAATGGCATCCCAGGTTTATGGAAACATTGTATAGGAAAAACCTATAGGATTATCAGGGCCTTTGTTCACGAATCAATTATTTACCTGGAAAATTCTCCCACAAAAGCAAAAATCGTACAAATAACGCAAAAAATCCATCTCACTGAGAAGTCACAAAAGGTTGAATTCTGGTTGCATTTGCTATCACACACGTAACAGACAGAATCAGTGACAGAAGAAACATGCTGGAGTTGGAAACACACTTTCAAAATTACTCCAGTCTCTCCTTTTCCTCAACCCCAAAGACCGCAAGTTCAAAGGCAGGCACTTGTAATGGAGAGCAGGATATTAACAGGTGGCTACTGGAAGATGGTAACTCTCAAAACTCCTCGAAAGCTCTAAAGTGACCAATCATGTAGTCAGCGTTTTTCAACCCATGACAACCAAGTTCCTTCAGAACTCTAAGAGGTATCTGTCTCTGGAAGAGATTATGGGGCTGCCATAGGTTACACAGAGAAGATAAACAGTGACTCAGTATGTTTGAAGAAAATACTAGAAGATTGTTTAGTTTTTCCAGGAAAGATGAACTGTCAGCTGGGTTCCTCTGCTGTAATTAGCTCCCATAGAGCTAATTCTGTTGTTCAATTCTAACAGTTTTACTGTCTTCGTCTGGTTGGCAACTTAATTTTTTCATTGACAATTTTTACTCTTGCCTTGTCACAGACCAAACTAGAATAGATGTAAACCTAAAGTGATAGAGACTGGCAATGAATATTCATATGGCACGAAACTACAAGATCAGAAAAAGGTGTCATAGAGAAAGAGATCAAGGAAAGAAGAACTGGAGCAGGTTCTAAGGAAGAGGGCTTACATGGGTACCTCCTCATCCTCCCAGGCTTTGTGTCTTCTCCTTTTTTTCTACAGTGAAACCAAACAAATACAATCCCAGTTCATCCTCAGCAACCAAAGGCCAGGGGGGGAAAAAGCCACAAGATTATTTGTTTCCTAGCAGAACCTTAAGAGTCACAAAACAATTTTAATTTCTTAAGATTAGCAAAAACAAATGACACATACATCCTACAAACAAGACAGTTCCATCCATCTCATATTCAGACAGTATGCACACTACATTTGTCCCACTGGCATCTGAAGCACTGGCATTTAGCACTCTGATTGCGCTGCTTCGACTGCTCAGATGTATCATCGGATATGTCTCCGGTCCATAAGTCATCCGTTGTATCTGCTGTCCTTCTTCATGAATGCAACAAATTGTCACATCTGAACCAACTGCCACCACAGTGTCCTGAGGATACACCCCACTCCCATGGGGCTCAGTATCTTTTCCTAGCAGAGAACAAAAAAACAAATGAAGCAAACAAAAAACCCCACATG
Organism: Rhinopomastus cyanomelas; assembly: GCA_013400115.1. Classification (NCBI taxonomy): domain Eukaryota; kingdom Metazoa; phylum Chordata; class Aves; order Bucerotiformes; family Rhinopomastidae; genus Rhinopomastus; species Rhinopomastus cyanomelas. The sequence continues at coordinate 5,951 of VXBP01006022.1, read as the reverse complement.
AATAATTTGCTACAAATATGCTGCTGATCAGATAAAATGGGACTGAAGAATACAGCATTGCATGCAAATCACTGTTTATTAGGTTCCATTACTTCTCAAATCAAAACAACCCCCGAAACAGCAGCCCATCACTGCCTAACAATTTCTTCTGATTTTGGCTTACTTTTTATAAAGCAATCAAAGTTCACTAGTTGTAAGTGAACAAACATACCAGGGATCATTTCTACTGGGCTCCAGTCACTCCAATCCTTGGGGCCAACAAACTGTGTTACATTGATGTAACAGCGAATCTTCACATAGTGTGATGTACATTCCAAAGGCATATCTGATGTCCAGTTCCAAGAAAGAATGGTGTCTTCATGAGTCAGTTTTGAATAGTAGTTTACCTACAAAGTTTCCCCCCAAAAAAGAGCCAACCAAGAGAGAGTTCATATGTCATTACTAAGAGGTGTTTAAAATCTCCAAACTAAGTGAAGTACATTTTAAAAGACTAATAGATGGTTGCAGTGTCCCACCTATACCTCAGCTGTGTTGGGAATTTACTTGGACAAAAGTCCAAGATGCTAAACAGCCCCCCAGCCAAGCAGACTACTAGCCAGAAATACCAGCAGACAGATATCTGTTGGAGAGCAGGAAGCTTGCCAAGTATTTGAAAAGGTATACACTGCACCCCAGTATTTTGGGCCTCTCACAAGCAGGGAAATGCTCCAATTTTTTCAAAATGAAATTCTTCTATTATTAGTCCCAGGCTGCACATTTTATCTTTTTCCATTCATAAAAATTACAGAACAGAGGTACATATAGGCCTGGAATACCTGTGGTTTCAAAAAACCAAACATTCAAAGACCACCAAGATTTGAAAGAGATGTAATGGTCCAAAATAAAAAAACTCCAAACTGTGATAGATCTAAAAAGAAGTAAAATGCTGTGACTATGAATAAGTACTGACAGTACAGTAGCCAGCATCCTCATAACTTTGAAACAACAAAAAGCTGCTTTTCAGAAGGGTGGCTATAGTGAAGTTGTGCAAAGCTGTACCATCATTGTTTCCAGCTTTCTTCAAATGGTCTCCCACAATACTACCAAGGACAAAATGTGTGTATGTAGTTCTTATAAAATAAGGACTTACTTGTGCGACTTTCTCTGTTGCTTTTTTACGGAGAATTTGAATCTGCCAAAAGGCATCCAGTCCATATGGAAAAATGGATCCATTATCACTCCACTTCAGATTTAATGTGGAAGTGGAAAAGTCAGGTGTCAAACTAAGAATGTGCGGAGTGTGAGGAACAAACGCTTGAAAAAGAGAAGAGGGGAAAATATCATATTCACATCATTAGTCATCAGCAGCAGCCCTACAGGTATTTAACAGCCATCTCTCTCTGCTCTGAACTGGCTAGTAGCCATGCAAACATGCAACTCCACCTTTGTAATTAAAACAAGATGGGCTCTGTCATTACTTGAGCATGAGAGTTCCCAGGAAAGCGCAAGTGCTGATGAATCACCAGGTAGTATTTTACGTTTAACACATCACCATGCAGATGTGTGAGTAACTGATCATGACTCTTCAGTAAGGAAGACATTCTATTTTGCACAACATTTATTTACGGCTGTAGATATAAATGAAATGTAGCAATAGCCATTGCAGCATATGTAAGAACACATCTAGGAAATATGACGGAAAAATCTCCCAAAGAAGGAGTTTGAAGACCAGCAAGGAAGAGGGGACTTGCAACCAAAGAAGGAGTAGGGAGAAAGGAGAGTAAGAAGCATATGATGGAAGAAGTTCACATGAGGTTCTGAAGAGGATAATGGGCAATATGATTTGAAGCTACAAGAAATATTAAAGGCATGACATGGTAATGAGGATAGAGGCATTCTAAGAATGGGTGGCAGTAAGGCAGGAGGTTGAGAAGCAGGCAAGGATTATGGCAGTTCAAAGGTTACAGCAGCTCATTTGGCTTGTGCATTAGAAACCCTGTTCAAAATACGTATCCAATTTTGGTCCTGGACGAGGCTCTAAGATCCTGAAAAGTGTTAGGCACTGTTAACACAGTACCCGGGACAACATATGATTGTTGCAGTTTGAGAACTGTCCGAATTTTCAGAGGTGCTTTCATGAAGAAGAAAAGTTGTGTTGTTTCCTGGGGGACCTGTCCCTGGTTGCACAGGTCCCAGGGCCCTTCCCCGGAAGCATCTGTCCTGGGACCTGCCCCTGAAAGGCGGGCTAGGGGAAGCCTATAAAAATGGGGCCAGGGTCTTTGTTCGCGCCCTTTTTGGGGGCTGTGGCCCCCCCACCACCCCGGGAACGGGAGGTTGGGGGGGAGTGGGAACCGTGGCTCCGAGGGGGACCGTGGCTCCCGAAGCAGCCGCGGCCCCGGCCTGACCCCACCGCCGGTGTGCACCTGCCGCCGCGCCATCAGGAAGCGCCCCCGGCCGCAAATTGCCACGGGTGTGCGGTCCCGCCGCATCGCGGCTTCGCTGCCGCCGCACTGCAGCCCTGGACTGGAGAAAGCCGCGGACACCGCCATGCCCCGGACCCGAAGTGGTACCCCGGACCTGAAGCGGTGCCCCAGACTCAAAGTGGCGCCCCGAACCCGAAGCGGTGCCCCCACCGCAGCAGCGCGGTGGCACCGCTGCTCGCTGCTGCACCGCGCTCGGACTGGAGAACCATCGCGACCCCCCACCATGGACAGCCTTCAGCATCGGTGAGCTGGGCTACTCCTCTTCCCCCTGGAGCTGAGACAGGAGAGGGAGAGGAGAGGATGTCTGGAAGACCCTCTTGGCCATGTGTGGAGTGTGGGGGTGTGCGGCCCTGCTGATGCCATGCAGTCAGCCTCCATGTTGGATCCTGCACGTGGCTGGGGCCATGTGACTAGGCCACTGCCATTTTGGAAAGAGTGATCAGCAGGAGGAGAGGCTGTTTGCCATTTCTGCCGCTGAGAAAAGACTGGCAGCGCTTAAGTTTAGGGGACAGCTCCTTCGTGCTTCGCTAAGGAAAGCAGGAGGACTCGGGAATCCTCAAACTTTGGATGTGAAAGACAGAGACTGGGTCCTTTGAAACGCATGCAGCTGCACCGAGGGATGCAGGTGTGGGCGCTGATCAGTCAGGCCATCCCTAAAGCGTTGAGCTGGAGAAGCCACGCTGAAATGCATGCGGCTGCACCAAGGGATGCAGTTGCGGGTGCTGAGAAAGTCAGACCATCCCGAGAGCACTGAGATGCATGTCTGCTGCATCGAGGAATGCAGGTGTGGGCACTGAGAAACTCAGGCCATCCCAGACTGACATGCTTTCCTTCCCAGGTCTCTAAACTGGAAGAAGATCCAAGGCCTAAACTATAGTGATCTCCCATTCTATTTTTCTCATGCTGTGTGATGGCATTTATGACACAGTTTCTAGTTTGTGTGCACTGACTTGTGTAACCTTGTCTCCCATTCTGTATATAGTTATAGTGTTAATAAACCTTTCTGCAGTTTCCCTAAGCCATCAGTTGTCTGGCAAATTTTATCCGAGATGTCATCTAGACCTCACTGCTTTGCTTTCCTTTCTTTTATATTGAGTTGTGGTCCTGAACCCACCACAAAATTGGTGCCGAAAACCCAGGAGCAAAGCACTTTGAGTTTCAACCCGCTACAATGATGAACTAGTCTTGAAGGTCTTTTCCAACCTAAATGACTCTGTGAATCATTGCCTGACTCATCCTGCCTGTGTCAGGCGAAGAACTGAGAGTGATGCCCACATATTTTTGAGTTGTGTTTTTGCTGCAGTTTGAAAATCGCCAGAATTTTTAGATCATAGGATCATAGGATGTTAGGGGTTGGAAGGGACCCAAGAGATCATCGAGTCCAACCCCCCTGCCGGAGCAGGACAAAACTATCTAACACAGATCACAGAGGAACGCATCCAGGCGGGCCTTGAAAGTCCCCAGAGAAGGAGACTCCACGACCTCCCTGGGGAGTCTGTTCCAGATGTACAGATGTGTACTTTTATGAAGTAAAAGTTAGGTTGCTTTAAGAGGACCACCCCCTCCAGTGACCTGTCCTGGGGGGAAGTGACACTGTCCCAAGACCTGTTCTTAAGGGGTGTCCTTAGGTGAGAAGATAAAAGGGCTGGTTACACAGAGCCCTGCCTCTTTGGACTGGAGTCTTTCTACTCCGGCATGGAGCAGCCAGCTCTGGCACCTCCCCCACCCCCCATTACTGGGGTGGTGGTGGGTGGCGGAGAGACAGCTCACCACGGCTCCCAGCGACTCCCTCCCCTGTTTTCCCCATCGGAGTTGGGATGGAGAGGACTCAGCAGGTCTGCTCTACTCCTGTGGATGGCGGGCTGGAGGTGGCCCCATGTGGTGCCGACCCCAGCCCAGACCCTGAACCCTCAGGCCCCGGATCTGCTCCGTCACAGGGAGTAGAAGCAAGATCTTAGTGCAGATCTACCATCACTTTCCCCACCACCACGAAGCAGCCGTTCATCAATTTGCAGTGAACTGATGGGATTCCTCTTTTCTTTGTCCTGGAGCTGAGGCAGGAGGAGAGAGAGGAGAGGGTCCTGGAATACCCTCTTGGCCACGTGCAGAGTGTGGGGGGAAGATACCCTGCCAACATGGCCATGTGATCAGTCTCCATTTTGGGTCACAGTATGACAGTAATGATAAGGTTGGAAAAGACCTTGAAGATCATTCAGTCCAACCTAAATCCAAATAAACCCAGTAATCCTAACATCTAACATCTAGATCATGACACTCAGCACCTCATCCAGCCGAACCTTGAATACCTCCAGGGAGGGTGACTCAACCATCTCTGTGGGTAGCCCATTCCAAAACTGGATCACTCTTTCAGTGAAAAATCTTTTCCTAATGTCAAGTCTAAACCTCCCCTGATGGAGCTTAAGACTATGACCCCTTGTCTTGTCTCCAGTGGCCAGGGAGAAAAGACCAACCCCTACCTGACTACAGCCACCTTTCAGATAGTTATAGACAGTGATAAGGTCACCTCTGAGCCTCCTCTTTTCCAGACTAAACAAACGCAGATCTCTCAGCCTCTCCTCATAGGGCTTATCTTCCAGCTCCTTAATCAATCGAGTTGCCCTTCTTTGGACTCTTTCCAGCACCTTGACATCTTTCTTGAACTGAGGAGCCCAGAGCTGAACACAATACTCCAGGTGTGGTCTAAGCAGTGCCGAATACAGGGGAAGGATAACCTCCCTTGACCTGC
>VXBP01006021.1:512514-677039 GCA_013400115.1 Rhinopomastus cyanomelas | reverse complement strand
CCTGCCCCGGAACGGGCGGAGCTTAGCGGCCCCGACCGGGCGGCTGCGTTCGGGGCGGAGGCGGCGGGACGCAGCCGCAGGAGCGGAGCGGGGTCTGGCTGCTGGTCCGGAGGCGTAGGGGCAACACCCGGACGAGGGATCCCCCTTCCTAGGGCGACTTCACCCGCTTACACCTAGGGGAGCCTGCTCTGGCCGCGGGGCTGGACTAGGTCATCTCTAGAGGTCCCTTCCGACCCCAGACACTGAGAACGTGGGGGGACACCAGGCAGAGGAGAGGGAGACGCTTGTGTCTCTGTGAAAGAACAGTCTCGGTTCCTGATGAGGTGCCAGACCCCCGGAAGGGGCTGCCCGGGGAGGGGGGTGTGGAGTCTCCTTCTCTAGAGACGTTTAAAATCCACCTGGAGACGTTCCTGTGTGACTGGATCCAGGGGACCCTGCTGTGGGAGGGGCACTGAACCGGATAATCTTTCGAGGTCCCTGTCAATCCCCGATGCTCTGTGATTCTGTGAGCTGTCTGCAGTGGCAGAGCCCTGGATCAACCCTGCAGGGACTGGCACCAGCGCTGCCGTTTCCAAATAAGCAGGTTTTCACCCCATTCTCTCTCTTCCTCAGCCATCCCAGACACTGTGGATCAGTCCTGTGTGATGATGCTGAATGGTGGGAGACAGACCTGGCTCCTACAGGCACCCCAAGACAGGGGTGAAGTCAGTGGGGTCCAAGCTGAAGCACACACAGCCCAGCCCATCAGCCTTAAATTAAGGTTCTAAACCGCTGAAACTGCTCGCTGACTTCTCTGGGTGCTCTCCCAGCGCAGACCTCACCCACACAACAGCCCAGAGGCTTTAGGTGCTCGGGAGGTTATTTATTACAAGATGGGCCATGTCAGCCTTGCTGAGCCACTACAGAGCTGTCCGTCCCCTGACCCTCAGCTGCTGCTGCTGCTGCCGCCGCAGCCGCCTCCTTTGCTGCTCTCATTGCAGCTTGTCGCTCTCTTCTCTGCTTCAGCCTCTCTTCTGCTTTCAGCTTCTGAGTCTCCTCAAAAACCTGCAGGAGCACATGGGGGTGAGAAAGGGAGGGACAGAGGTGCTGAGCAGAGATGCCCCATGGGTCAGAGGCCAGAAGACACACTGGGCAGCGAGTCAGACATAATCACAGAACATTAGGGACTGGAAGGGACCTCAGTCTCCTGTCTCCACGGTGCCTTCAGTACCAAGAAGCCCTGCTACGTCTCTCCCCAGGCTGCCCCAGGTACCTTTTTGCAGAAAGCCTTCTTCACCAGCCAGCGCTTGGTGATCCTCCTCTTGCACAAGGGAGGTGGAATGAACTCGATGCCCAGCTGCTTGCAGGTGTTCTCGAAGATGTCGTAGCGGACACGGCGGAGGTAGGACAGGAGCGTCTTGCGGCGATCTATTGCCAACAGCATGTTACAGCGGTTGCCCTTGTCCTGCAAAGGACTTAACGTTCACCAAGCCGCAGACAGATTGTGCTTCCATCCCAATAAATTGCTTGGGATAGAGCAGATTAGGGCTGAAAGGAAGCAGTCGGGTTAAGGACAGCATCTTAGAGCAATTTGTCTTGGCAGACACTGAAAGCGCAGTCGGCCACCGCAAGGAGATCCAAGGCGACTGGATTTACTGCTCACTGAACCTGCCTTCTTCATCCTGCGCCTCCCCCTTCCTCCCCCGACCCCACAGGCTGTTTTCAGCTTCAGGCGGTGGCAAGAGCTGCAATGGCCTTGGGACAACGGCTCTGGGCAAGGTCTGAGGGCTAAAGGTCCCCTGAGCTGTGTCCTCCCAGAAATAACAGACATTTCACAGAACCACTCAGGTCAGAAAAGACCTTTAGGATCATTGAGTCCCAACTGGCAATTACTTCTGGGCTTTTTCCAGAAACTCAGGGTGAAAATAAGAGAGAACTTGGCTCTGACTAAAGGCAGGGTCTGTCCCAGTCACTGCCAGAGGTCTCCTCTGCTGAAGCAGTTGATAGCAGCTTCTGGCTCCTAATAAAAACTGACTTGGATTCTGTTTTACCCTCAAGCTTCTCTGATTAATAGACAATTACACTCCTTAACAAACTGTGGTGGATTGATCCATTTCCCACCTTCTTCACTGCACGAAGAATCTTCCATGGGTCTTGTTCAGGAGCCCACAGTTGTGAGGTTTGGGATCTGGGCTCCTGAACTCCGGCCGCTTCAGGTGGGAAAGTGGTGGCCGCAGCATCACCACAGTCCCGCCTGCTAAACCTTTCCGTAGGCAGAACAGAAGCAGCAGAGCTGCTGCAGCGGCAACAGGACTGCACTCAGGACTACACAGGGAGGCTCCATCTGCACCAGGGGCAGGTGCAGCCAAACCCTGTTAAAGGGACCTGCTCGGCATCTCCACCGACCCGGTGACAAGAGCCACCGCGCTCCGAGTTCCAGGAGGTGAGAAAGGAGCTGTGACGGCTCCTCGGCTGCTCCCCAGCCCGGCACCAGGGAACAGTCACAGGGCTTTCACCAGCCTCCAGAAGGAAAATCCTTCTGTTCTAGGCTGAGACAACCCTGCCGCTGCGGGCTCGCAGGACAGAGTTACCTTGGGGTGCAGCTGGAGATGCTCCTCCATCGCGCGGATCTTGGCGGTCAGCACGGCGACTGCAGAGCAGACAGGAGGAGCCGTGTGAGCACAGCAGCGTCGCAGGGCGGCAGCTCCAGTCGGCCCTGCAACAGCTGCTGGCTGGGGGCTGCTCTTACAGCCCAGCACCCACTGCCCTGAGCCCTCCCACGGTGCCAACCAAACCACGAAACAGAGCCGCGGGCAGAGCTGCTGCTGCCATGAAGCTGTTCGACTGGCCATTAGCATTTGAAGAACAGACCACAGGAATCTCTCTGTGAAATGCCTGTGGGCTCCATCACACAGAGACCTCACACTCCTCTCACTGCACTTGGTTTAAGCTGTGGAGACACAGGCACAGGGTCAGAGGATCTAAGCTCCAGCTCTCTGTGCTTGCAGGAGTGGCAGGAAGGTGCTGGTGGCTTCCGGAGAAACCAAAGGCCTTTATTAACGATCAGGGAGCCCAGTGTGGTTAGTGGCAGCGCAGCCTTTGTCCCCACAGCCTTTGGTGGATGGGTGTGGAAGAGGAACCTGGCAAGCTCCCTGCCTGCACTGGCACCCTGAGCTACTGCAACAGCCCCAGACAGATCCCCCAGGACACCTTGGGCTGCCTCTGCCTCCCAGGGGCAGTCCCGCAGGAGCTGCTCCTTACTGGCACCGCACAGCTGAAGTGCTGGGGTGGGAACCGCTGAATAAACGCAGAGATCTGCCATCAGTATCCCCCTGCTTTAACCCACCTTGCACCTCAAAGGAGCCGTTGTCTTCAGGAGACCTCCTGACCTTCGCCACCAGCTGCTCTGTCTTTATTTTTAACTTCTCCTTCTGTAGAGAACAGGAAAGATCTTCTCACTTCCTCAGGAACTAAAGGCTTGAGACACCCCCAAAGGCCAGGTGAGGGCTTTGCAATGAACAGCTTTAGTCTGTCTCCACCACAAAACGTGTAGGACCTGCAGCCAGAAAGGACCTGCTGGTGGCGGCAGCGCCCAGGGCAGAGCAGTGAAGCAGCACAGAGAGCTCAGCAGAACCCACAGTCACCGTCACTCCAGCCAGGAGGGCACCCCTTACCCCAAGGTTACTGAGGGGTGTTGAATGAAAATACAACTGGAGCCAATCTCACACCACAATAGCCTCTACTTTGAGCACCCGTTCACCACAGACAAGGCCGCACGATGAATTTCAAGAGCGCACAAGCCTTCTCTCTGACCTGTTTCACAGCTGCAGACTTATGGTCACCAAGCAGCACCCCAAACAAAGCGAAGGGCACATAACAGCACACACAGGGCTCACACAAATGGGCTCAGGACCTCCTCCTGGCTCGAAACCAACCTGGCTGGCCATCTCCAGTGACAGCAGCCTGCGCACCACATCGTCCACGCTGCAAGGACACGGTAGGTTAGTTCACAAGCTAGAAAGCAGTGCAGTTCATGAAGGTTAGGTTTTCAGAGCCCACCAGCTCTTCTCAACTTCCATTTACTCTACAGACTGACAGCCGCTCTCCTCCCCTCCCAAACCTGCTGCTCGTGAGCTGTTTCTCACCTTCCTGTGCAGAACCAGGTGGAGAGCAGAGAGCAGCTGTGCAGCCGCCGGCAGCTCAGTAATTCCAAGTGATGATGAACCCCAGAGACACCCTGGGCACAGGGGGTGCTGCAGATTCACCCCCAGTTTAATGCAAAGGACAATCAACCAATGTCCAGGCTGCTGTCAAAGGCTGCTGAAACACTCCCAGATCCCACTGGGGGCTCTCCATGCGCCACACCTGAGCGGATCTGCAACCAGAGCCCAGAAACCCCCAGCCCCAGGTGCTAATTCCAGCAGCAGCCATTCTCCGAGTGGTTTCACCAGACACACTCCAGCAGCCGAGTTCAAGACAGACTCAGATCCTTTCTAACACTACTCCAGTTGGTGTTGGTACAGAAACAGTATTTCAAGACTATTTCTTTTGTCTATGGACTGCAAAGTCCCCAGAGGTGAGCAGTCAGCATTAATCTGACCCTAAACAAACAACCCCCTCACACGGCCTTAATCAGTGACTGCCTTTGCACATCTGATCCCCAAAACACCTCTGGTTTTGGTGCTGCTCTGCATCCCAGTGATCCCAGAGCAGGAGCTAATGACTGAGCAGGTGACAGCCTCCCCGCAGGGTGCCTGTGTGTAGGACACAGAGCTCTGAGGAGAGCAGTGCCTCCCTTCCCCAGACCACACCTGTTCACCAGTGGGACATTGGTGTAATCCTTCTGCAGCATCGTGGGAGAGAGGTCATCCAGTTGGCTGGGGAAGTCTGTGAAGAGAAGATGAACACTTGAGGAAGAGGAGAACAAAGCGAGGGCTCTGAACACGCTCACAGAGCAGAGCAGAGCAGAGGGAGCAGCATGTTCCCACACAGCACTGCCTTCCCAGGGCATTCTTTCTCCTGTCGGGTCCAGCTGGAACAACTCCAAGCTGCAGTTTGAGAGCTCGGTCCCTCATTGCATTGCCTGGCACCACCGAGAGGAGCCTGGCTCCCTTACCCCTGCAATTACCCATCGAGAAGCTGCAGAATCCCACAACGGGGATTGCACTTCCTCTCTCTCCTCTGCATCTTTACAGTGAAACCCACTCATTTCTCTGAGATTTTCTGCAGCAAGGTCCAGCTCTGCTAACGCCTGCAGGAAAACACTTTGCCACTGGCACTGCCATACCTTTCCTCTTCCTTCTCACAGGCCTGGCGTAACATCTCGCTGTCTGAACGAAGGGACTGCAAGCTTGATGGAAGGAAACAAAGACTTATCAGACTTGTGGGCGCTCTTTCAGCTCTGCACACGTGAAATGCTGTGTGGTTGGTACTGGAAAGCACTGGGACTTAAGACTCCAGGGTGATTCGTGGCCAACCAGGTCTTATCCCAAAGGAGTGGGGCAGAATGCAGTGTGGGGCTCCCATGGGTGCTAAAACAAGTAGCTGAAGCCATGCTGCCTCAGAGTGGTCTGAAACCAAATGACAATGAGGGATTCACCCAATGATCACCCAAATGATCAGCAAGAGGAGATCACAGGTGCTAAGCAGAGTGTCAGAGGGTTCCTCAGCTGAACACTGCTCAGAGTGTTTTAAGTGATGAACTAACTCCAGTCATTTCAGGGGGCTGCTCTGGACTCTCTCAACAGGAGATGGCAGAGGCAGTGACAACCTTTGGCCAACAGTTCTGCACAGGTGAGGACATCCATCACCCACCTGAACCAAGCCGTCTCTTGACCTTTTGGGAACAAATTCCTTCAGCTGCTCTCACAGGTCCCCGACGAAAGGAACCGACAGCTGCTCACAACTCAGCAGCCATCCCATGCTCGTGGGGCTGCAGGCCCGCCTTGGCCCAGCTCACAGCAGCTTCACCGCTCCCCTCTGGCCTCAGAGCCACCCAGCAGAGGCAGCCCCGATCGGGACTCGCCCATCCCAGCCCTACCCGCTGCCCCACCCCAGGCAGGGGCTCGGCCCTGCTTCCCCCTTTGGAGGGCACCCCGGGGTGGTGCCTCCCCAGTGCCCCCTTCTCCGGGCCCTCGGTGTCTTCTCAGGGCCTCCTGAGGCGCTTCACTAGCCGCCCCAGGTCACCCTCAGCACCGAGGCCGCTTCTTCCTCCTCGGCCTCCCGCTCCCCCTTCCACTCTGGTTTCCAGCCGCCCCCCAGCGCGCCCCGCGCCCCTCACCGGCCCCGCTGCTGCCCAGGACGGAACGGCCCGGCCCCGCCAGGCAGCGGCCCAACGCCGTCCGCAGCGCCAGCATGGCCCGGTCCTGACGGTGCCGCGGGCGCCGCCACCTTGCCCAGGCACCAGGGCCGAGCGCCGAGCGCGCCTGAAGGAGCCGAGCGCCGAGAGCGTCGATGGGCGGGGCGGGGCGGGGCCTCCTCGCCGCCATCCCGGCCCCGCTCCCGGGCCCTCCCGACCCGCAGCAGAGACGTCCCGGACCCTTCTCAGCGTGTCCCCGTTTATTGCAGGAGGGGAAGGGAAGAGAGGGGAGGGGAAAGGCGGGGTGGGGGGCCGGGCCGCCCCAGGCCTAGGTCCGGCCTAGCCCCCCGCGTAGGCCCCGGGCCGGGCCCGCTAGCGCTGCCTGGGCCGCGGTGCTAGAACGGGCGGCAGTCGTGGAGCTCGTCGGCCCCGCCGATGCGGAGGCCCTGCAGCAGAGGGAAGGTGGCCGGGGGCTCCTCGGGGAAGCAGCCGCCCCCCGCGGCGGCCCAGTGGAACCGGAGGTTCTCGTAGGGCTCGGGGCTGGGGCTGGGGCTGAGCAGGGGCTGAGTGGAGCTGGAGCGCAGGCACAGGCGCGGGGGGAAGTGCTGCTGGCCCCGGTAGCCATCACCCACCACCCGCGCGTACTGGATGGGCTCCGGGCAGGGCTCCGCTGCCGCCCAACCGCAGCCCTGAGAGCCCGGAGCCTCCTGCCGCAAATAGGGCTGGGGCGCTGCCGGGAAGGGGCCGCAGGTCTCGCCGAGGGGCTCCTTGCCCCAGCTGGACGGCTGCTTCCCCGCGGCCCTGTCGAGCACCGTGATGGTGGAAATGGTGGCCAGGCCGGGCTCCCGCATGCTGGGGGCCTGCAGAGGCTCCTGGAGAACAGCACATGGTCACGGCTGCTTTGTGGGGCACAGCCCCTCGGCCTCCCCCTTCCCAGCTCCAGGGCTGTGCCCTCCAGTGTTGGAAATGAGGGCAGCAGCCGTCTGAGTCTCACCTCCTGAAGCTCTGTGGGCGCCCACTTGCCCAGGCTGCTGTTGGCAGGGTCAGGGACGTTGGGCCAGAACTGCTGCTTCACCCTGGTGGCCACAGGACAAGGAGACTTAGCAACGGCATGTGAGAGACCAGAGTTTTGGGGCTGGCACTCCCCATGTTCACCCAGCCCCTGCAGCAGCCAGGGCCACTGCAGCTGATGAGGACAGTTACCCCCAGGCTGGTGCCAGCCCAGCCCATGGTGGCCCTGGCACCTCACCGGCTGTTCTTCTGGAAGCAGATGAGCAGCACGATGAGCAGGACAAAGACCAGCCCCAGCGTCAGGAAGAGGAACTGGATTTCAGTGTCATCTGCAAAGTGGAGTGGGGTCACCTCTGGCCAGGGCAGGTCCCCCTCAGTCCCTCCATCCCCTGGGTGGCTGCACTCCCTTACCCAGCACAGTGGTCACCAGGGTCAGGCTGGTGCCATTGGTGCCGCCGGCGGCTGTGGCTGCCCTGATGTGAACTTTGTACAGCGTCGACGGCTTCAGCTCCCGGATGGTGAAGGAGCTGAGAGAGGGGTCCACAGCAGCACCTGGGGAGACGCAGGGGCTGTTGCTGTGGGGTGCCCCTCACCTTGTGGCCCTTCAGGGTTCAGGAGGGCAGAGCCGTGGGCAGGACTCACTGGCCACCTCCGCTGTGCTGTTGGCCCAGAAGATGGTGTAGCTGGTGATGAAGCCATTCTGCATCTCTACCGGCACCGGCTCCCAGCGCAGCTCGGCCTGCGACTTGCTGATGCTCTTGAGGTGGAGCTTTGGGGCGTAGGATGGGGCTGAAACAGAGCAGGACAAGGGGCTGGGTGCTGTGCAGTGAGGCTAAGGCCTGGCGGGGCGCAGAGGGACCCCCCGGGTGCTGGCTGGCACCCAAATACCCTTCTGCTTGGAGTAGGCTGCGGTGTGGACGGGCAGCCCGACGCTGTCCTTGTAGAGCGGGAACACGGAGATGTTGTACCGCTGGAACGGCTCAATGCCGTCTGCAACAGAGAGCAGAGAGTGGGGACGGGGGTTCTGGGGCTCTGGCTGCCCTGCACCCCCAAGCCCCTGGGCTGTACCCCAGGAGGAGGGCTCAGGGCAGGGTTCCAGCGCCCTGGTACAGCCCCACGGAGCCGATCGGGAGGGCAGGGCCCAGCTTACCCTGGATGAGGGCTGTGGTGGCGGCTCCGTCTCGCTCCATCTGCCAGTGGGCGCTGCAGCAGCCCAGCCCTGGGGGCACCCGCTGCCACTCCACCACGAAGGCCGTGGCCCGGGACCGCGGTGCCTGCCAGTGCACCCGGAGGCTGTGCTCGCTCTCGGGCACAGACCGCAGCCCAGCCAGGGGCTGACCTGTGGGTGAGGGGCAACCAGCGGGGGTGACGGGAGTGACGCCCTGTGCCCCCCAGCCCGGAGCCTGCCCTGTGCCCCGCCGTGGGCAGCTGGATCGGGAGCCCCCAGTCACCCCCCAAGGAGGAGTCTCTCCCACAGCAGGGTGAGGGTGCATCACCCACTCTGCGAGCTGCTGGAGGGGGACGCGTTGCTGCCCTCACCTCTCCTCTCCAGCAGCAGCACCTCGGTGGGCGCCGCCTCGCCAGCAGCGTTGTAGGCTGACAGGTAGAGCCGCGCGGTCCCCGCCGGCGCCGAGAAGTTGCACTGGGTGAGGGTGGTGTTGCAGACGGTGGGGGGGTCCCTGCCCCTCGCCCTGGGGCTCAGGGTAACATGGTAGCCCAGCACCTGCCCATTCGCCTCCCGTCGCCGTGGGGCCTGGACAGGGGCAGGGTGTGGGGGTGCTCGGTGCCAGGGTGATGCCCAGCAGCCTCCCTGCTGCTGCACCCCCTGTTCTCACCTTCCAGCGCAGCTGCACCTCCAGCCACTGCCCTGCACCGGCCGGCCGAGCGCTCCACCACGCATCCAGCCTTCCCATGGGGGCTGCCACACCGAGGGGTGGGTGAGGAGCTGAGAGTGGGGCCAGCGAGGCCGTGGGGCCAGCAAGGCCGTGGGGCCAGCGAGGCCGTGGGGCCAGCGAGGCCGTGGCACTGTGGATGTGCCGCCTGGCCAGCCAGAGGGGGCCCCCCGGGTGACCTCGCACCCACCTTTCTCGTGGGTGGTGTAGTTCCTGCCCGGGCTCCAGTCACTCCAGTAGCCCCGTGCCGAGCTCCGCCGGCACCGCATCTGGAAGTGGTACTGGGTGCCGAAGAGGAAACCACAGCACCGCGCGGTGCCCGCCTGCCCGGTGATGCCGGTGACCTGGTGGCAGCCAGAGCGAGGGGTGCTGCTGGGGGCACCTTGCTGTGCCCCTCCCGCGTGGGCACCCTGCGGCTGCTGAGCCCCTGGTGGCCGGTCCCAGCTCCCACCCAGCCCCGACCCCAGCAGCGCTCACCAGTGCCCAGGCCGGGTCCTCGGGGGCCCGGTAGCGCAGCTCACACTGCAGCTCCATGTGCGCGGTGCCCTGTGCCGCTGCCCAGGCCAGGGCCACGCAGTCGGTCTGGACGGGGATGGACTGGATGCTCCGCAGGGTCGGGGGGTCCAGCTTGGCTGGAGGCAGAGCAGGGCAGAGCTCAGGTGCCGTGAGCACGCGAGCTGCATGAGGTGAGGGGTGGGCAGGAAGAGCAGCGGTGGTGGGACGGGAGCGGGGCCTGGGAGCGCTCACACCGCGCTGGCACGGGCTGGGCTGTCTGCTGGAGGCAACGAGCTGCTGGCCGGGGGCTCCTGCCCGTGAAGCGCGCTCTGAGCGCCCGCCGGGCTCTCTGTGGCCCCGACACCCCTCTCACAGCCAACAGACCCCAGTCCCCGACCCCTGTGTGGGGCAGGCAGCTCTGGCCCCTGCTCACCGACGTCCATGGGGTCGATGCGGAGCCGCTCGGACTCGGCTGTGCCCAGGGCGTTGCTGACAGACACCCAGATCTCCATCTGCCAGTAGAGCTGGAGCAGCCGGCGCGGCACCGTGCAGTGGCTGCGGCCGCTCTGCGGGGTGCAGCCCGTCACCACCTGCCCTCTGCTCCTGCAGCGGTGAGACACGTGGGCTCAGGGGCCACTCTGTCTTGCTGAGCGGTTTGGAGGTGGCCCAAGGGACGGTGTCACCCCGAGTCTTACCCCGTGCACTTGAGTGCAACGCTGACGGGGAGGTGGCTGTCGGCTCCCGGCTCCCACCGGCACCTCAGCCCGTAGTCGGTGAGGTTCAGGATGCAGCTGAGGTTGAAGGGCTTTGCAGGGGGATCTGGAGAGAGTGGCCAGGGGAGAGCCTGAGCGCGGTGCCCGTCGTGGCTGCGCAGAGCCCTGCGGCCGTGCTGTCCCTTCCCGGACCTCTGGGCACTGGCAGCAGGGCTCAGCCCAGAAACAGCCTCTGCCAGCCCTGGCGCCTGCTCCCGCCCCAGCAGCTTTGCCCGGCTCCCCCGGGGCAGACTGAGGAGACGTGAACCCCAGTGCCAGGTCTCCCCTCTGCAAGGGGCCCACGCGGGCGGCCTGTGGTGGCCGCAGACTTACAGCCAGCCCTGACGACAGCCATGCCCACGCGCTGCTTGGTCCTGTTCCAGCCCACCAGGCACCACAGCTTGGCCTGAGTCTGGTTGAGCTGGGGCAGGGTGAGGTTGGACACCTCGGTGCCCCCCGGGCCCTGCCGCTGTCTCCCGGCCATGGGCTCGTTGTCCAGCATCCAGCTGATCCGGACCTCGTCCTGCTCCAGGCTGTGGCACAGTTTGGGCTGGATGGTGCAGGACGCGGTGACGGGGGAGCCCAGGGGCACAACGTGCGAGTCCACGGCCACGGAGGCACAGCCCAGGGTCCCTGTGGGCAGGAAACTTGTGTCACGTCCAGGGCAGGGCTGTGATGGAGTCACCCAGCTCTTTGGCGCCTGGGGAAGGACAGAGGGACAAGGGCCTCTACCCTTAGAGGGGCCCCCCGGCTGCAGGAGAGGAAGAGCCGAGCGTTGGGCAAGCGGCTGGCACATGCCAACCCCATCCTGCCAGTGCCCATAGCAGCCCCCCTGCCAGCTGGGTATTTGGGGCTGGCACAGAGTGTGTGCTGNGGAAGGGGCTGGGGGCAAGGGGGTGTAGGGACGAGGGGCTGGAGGAGCTGCCACCGGCACCTGCAGAGCAAAATGCCCTTTTGCCATGGGTCAGCAGCTCTGCAGCGCCGGCACCTCTGCCCCTGCACTTGGGTCCCCAGCAGGAATCCCTTGGCACAGGCTGGCAGCAGCTCTTGGCCCTACGCACCCCGGCACTGGCCACAGGCACCGCCGATGTTATCGCTGCTGTCGTCAGCCTGTGCCGGGCAGAGATTTGCGGTGCCGGGGGGCAGAGCTGGGGGGTCCCTGGTGCTTCCCTTCCGGCTGTGCCCCCGACCTCCTGGGCATGGCCCCTGCCCGGCCTCCTGCTCAGCCCCAGTTGGTCCCAGCTGTGTCCTGGGCACTGGCTCCAGGAGGGGCTGCCTGCACTGTGGCACCCACAGCTCCTGCCCACCCCAGGCCCATGTCCAGGGGCACAGGAGGGACTCGAGGGCGGGAAGTGGGGAGCGGCACCAGGCAGGAGACAGGGCAGGGCAGCTGGCACAGCCCCACGCAAGGTGAACCCGAGCACCACGTAGCCCAGCCCTGCCTCCCCTCTTGACCCTGTCTGTCCCTCTCCCCCAGCCCTACCTCTCCTCCAGGCCCTCCGGTGTCTGGCCGTCGCTCAGTGCCTGCTCCGTGCCCCAGCCTGCGGCTCCCGGCTCCCAGCCCTGCTGTGCCCGTTGCCCATCGTGCTGCTCCCGCCGTTAGTTCCTCAAGCCGGTGCCGTTAATTGCCGCGACTCTGGAGAAGGTGATTGCAAAACACTTCCCTGCCGGCTGCGACCGCCTCGCTGGCCACAGGAAGGAAAAGCCAGCGACACCGCCAGCGGCGGGGAGCAGCACCCGGCCCCCCACCCTGCCTGTGGCACAGGTGGGACAGGGCACAGCTGGATAGGGAACAGGTGGGACAGGGCACAGCTGGATAGGGAACAGGTGGGCTAGGGAACAGCTGGATAGGGAACAGGTGGGCTAGGGAACAGCTGGATAGGGAACAGGTGGGACAGGGCACAGCTGGATAGAGAACAGGTGGGACAGGCACAGCTGGATAAGGAGCAGCCAGCTCCATGCTGTGGCTGCTGTGGGGTCACTGGGGATGAGGGGTCCAAGGGCAGGAGGCAAACCCAGCCCTGGCTGCTGGCAGCTGCCAGCCCCACTGGTAGTCTCCTGTGCAGGACCATAACAGGGGTTATCCCAGCAGCTCCCTGCGCAGAGCCCAGGCAGCTCTGCCCACCAGTGCCGGCCCACGGCAGGGACCAGAGCGTGGGGTAAACGGGGTTGCCCAACCCGCCCCGCACTCCCGGCCTGGCGAGGGGCAGCTGTTGTGCAAAGGGCTGTTTACTGCAGGGTTGTTTCCCCCCCCGTGCGTCACCCTGCTCACGCAACCCCGCTGCCAGCACCAGCCCCTGCCCTGCCGTCCCTGGGACTGACAGTGGCCCTGGGTCACCACTACGTGTCCTGGGGCTGCTGGGCAGAGGGAGATGGCTTGGGACTGGGACCAGTTGCCTCCCAGCCCCGACAGCTGGAGCAAAGGCTTTTGCTCCCCAGACCCACCCTGGCCAGGGCCAGGCTGCACAGTGGGGCCGTGTGGGGTCACAGCTCCCAGGCTGGGGCTTGGGGCCGGTTCCCACAGCCGCTGGCCTGGGGCAGGGGCCCTGCCCTTGCGACACTTCCCTGGGGTGTAGCAACCCCAGTGTTTGGGGGCCGCCGGGTGTTTACTCGCAGAGCGGGAAGGGCTGCGGTGCCGGGGTGCCCTGGGCATCGCCTGGGAACTGGAGGGCAGCCCCCACCCTGCTGCACCAGCTGGGCACAAGCAGCCCTCCGTGTGCCCAGGAGTGGGGTTCGTCCTGGGCCACTGATCCCGGCCCAGCACACACCTGCCCTGGGGAAGGGCTTGGCCCTAAGGAGGCTCCCAGAGCCACACTGGGGCACTGACCCCTTCCTGAGAGCGGGGCCGGAGCAGACGTGTCCCCACGACAGTGCTCTCGGTTCCCCTTCAGCTCTGAGTCACAGCCCACAGATCCCCTCCCCGGGGTGGGACAGGGGCACAAGAGGCAGGGCAGGGTGTCACCCCCCCCAGGGCACCCAGAGCCCCAGGAGCAGCCAGCCCAGCAGAGGGGCTGCAGAGGGGCTGGGGCGGGGGGGAGGCAGCTCTAGGATGGGAGAGAGGGCTGTGGGGTGGGACAGGTGCCTGTGGGGCAGGGGAGGAGGCTGTGGGGTGGCAGTCAGAGGGTCCCATAGGATGGGGCTGGTGGAGACACGGGGCCGTGGTGAGGGAGCACAGTGTGGAGGGGAGTGGGGTGCTCACAGCCCAGAGGAGGGGCGCAGGGGTCCCCGCTGGAAAGGGGAAGTGGCTGTGGGGCTTTTCCTGGGTTGCAGCGCGTGGGATGGGAACAGCCGCCCACCGGCTCGGCCCCGTCCCGGGGGTGCAGAGCAGGTCCTGGCACAGGGAGGTGTGGGAGGTCCCACTCCCCGCTGTGGCCATCGAAACGCCCACCAGGCTCCAAGAGTGATGTGAGGTGGGCACGGGGACCCCAAGCCCCAGGGCAGCCCCCCAGCCAGCCCTGCGCCCCACGCTGGGTGCCGGGGGGCTCTCAGCTGGCGGGTCAGGCTGCCCCGCTGGGTTCTGGCCCTTCCCGGCAGTCAGGCTGCAGACGCAGGGCTGCTCTTCCCCTGCTCCAATAAACACCCCGGCAGGAGCAGAAATCATCAGCTTTTATCGGGAGAGAAACAGCCCTGGAGATCATTTACTCAGAGTCAATAGCTGCAGACAGGGGCCCTGGGCTGGCACAGGTGGCCACCCGCTGCCCGGGGAGGGGCTGGACCAGCCCATGGAAACAGGGCAACCACCCCTCTGCACAGAGTCACCCTCCTGGCTGCACCCCACAGCATCCCCATCCCGTTCACCCCCCACGAGCTGCACAAACCAGGCTCCTGGTGGGCTCGGGGTGCTCCAGCGAGGCCCGGGGAGCGGCCACCTCCCATCTGCCAAGGGCTCAGGTCTGCGAGAGCGGAGCTTCATGGTCAGTTGAGCTGCAGCTGATCGCACAGGGCAATTAAGGGGCTGCCAGGCCATCAGCGCTTTCAGCCCGGTGACAGGAGGCAGTAGGAGCCCAACCAAGCAGCCTCCCAAAGTGCGTCGCTCCCCATTACTTTCATTAGCTGATGGTAATTTGATTTGTCCCTCTCCTGCTGCTGCCTCTTCCACGGCCAAGAGCAGCAACAAATGAGTCAGCCTCGAACACACAGACCTCCGACGGGGTCCGGCTGGGCTGGGGATGATGCAGCTCCTCTGGCGCCCCAAAAATAGCGGAGAGAGAGGATGGAGTGTGTGGGGGGGTGCCCACTGGTGAGCCCCAGTGGGGGACTGTGCTGAGTCTAGCCCCACAGTCAACCCAGCCAAGTGCTCTGGGCGTGGGGACAGAGCCCAGAGCTCTCAGCCCATCCCGGCTGCAGGACCAGCCTCATCTCCCGGAGCATCGTGCCAGGGGTGTCCCCTCCACAGCTGCTGTCACACAGCCCTGCTCCCTGCACATTCCCATTTCACCAGGCTCTTCTGACGGGGTGGCTTAAGGTCTCTCCCCATCCCTCCGCTCTGCCAGAGGCTGCCGCTCCCCCCACACCCCGGCTGCCCTCCCTGTGCGTTGCTCCTGCCTGTTTTCCCTCGGGGACACAGCTCGAGGTGTTGGTCTGGGACCTGGGCTCTGCTTCAGGCTGGATGGGGCTGCCTCCCTGGGCTGGGCAAGGGGGTTCTCCAGGGACCCCTCTGGGGTGCCATGGGAGTCCTTCTGGGCATCGCCCTGCCCCGGCAGCAGCGGCAGCTCCGGGGATGCTGCAGGTGCCTCCAATGGTCCTGCTGCAGCCTGGGGCCGGTCGGGGAGGGTCTGCGGGGCTCTCGCTGGGGGCTTCCAGCAGCCGGACAGGCCCTTCGCCAGGGCTGGCACCAGCACCCCCAGCTCTGGGCGCTCCAGGTCACCCAGTACCGGCCAACCCCCTCCGCCCATTAACTGCAATTTCCTTGAAAGCTGCGCTGGGCTCCTCTGCGAAGGGAGAGAGGAGGAAACAAGCGGCCCCGCGCTGATCCCTCTGGAAATGAACCCCCCCCTTGAAAGGCACCGGTGAATGAGGCCAAGTTGTTAAGTGACAAAAGAAAAATGGTTCTTGCCTTCCAGGGTTATTAAAATCATGTTCGACAATTTTAGCAGCCACGAGGAAGCCCAGATAATGACGGATGATGATAATCCGTCTCCGTGCAGCCTGCGCCGTAATGATAGTGCCCGGAGCTCCCGCGTTACCGCCAATTACTCGGCGCACACGGTGATGGAGACGCACATCCATCCCGCCGGGCTCGGCCGCCGAGGCCAGCCCCCCCCTCCCGCTGCCTCTGCCGGCCGCTGGGGCTCGGCGCTGGGCATGGGGGAGCCCCACGGGTCCCCGCGGCTAGCTGGGGGCGAGGTGCCCCTCGCCCGGCTGGGGGCCGCGAGGGGGTGTCTGCCCTCCTTTGAATGCAGAGCCCTCGTTTCTCCAGACCTCGGGGGTGCAGGCGGGGCTCAGTGCGCAGCTAACAGCCCCCTGCGCCCTGGGCTGCCCCCACCCCGAAGGGGCCGGCATCAGCCCCGCCGGAAGCGGTCGTTAACACCACAGGGGCACCCACGCATTAAGTCATCAATATTAACAGCCCTTAATGACCGGGATCCCGCACCAACGCGTCCCGGGGAGATTCTCTTTCACAAGGTTGTTAATGACCCTGGTGGGGGCCGGGCGCCGAGGCCAGGGCAGAGGGCCAGTGCCAGCGGGCCAGTGCCAGCGCTTGGCACGGAGCTCGGGCCGGGCTGCTGCCACGCTTGGATGTCGGGGCAGGATCCCACCTGCGGATAGTGCAGGAGTGGGGTGAGAGTGTCCCGAGCAAGAGGGGCAGCTCCTGGCTCTGCCGGGGCGAGTCCGGCTGCCCCGAGGTCCTGCGCCCAGAGCAAACCAGCACCACAGCCTCTGACCCGGAGGGAGAAGACCCCGACGCAGACCCTCACCTGGCCCCTTGCAGGTCAGACCCAGACGATGGAGCTGGGGTCACCGGGGTGCGGCTGGGCTGCGCCTTCCAAGAGCAGGGAACCCTTCAGAGACAGCCCTGCACCCTCCAGAAATCCCCCAGCACCCGGGCAGCAGCCCCATAAATCACCACTAGCCCGCTCCCTCTCGTTAACGATGGCGGCTGCAGAGTTATGGGCTAATTAGCGGCCGTGAGCAGCAGCCCCAGCAAGGTAGCACCAGACCTTCCGCGTCCCCGGAGGGTGCTCAGCCTGCTCTTGGCTTTCACGGAGACCTGTGGTGAGGCCCAGGGGAAGGAAGAGCCCGGGACCATCGCAGCCCAGAACAGGACCAAATGCTCCACGGGGTGTGGAGCTGGCACATCCCCGCCCCTGGGATGCTCCTGGATCAGCCCCACACCCCACGAGGAGGCTGCTCCATCCCAGCCCCGGTTCCATCCCTGTGCCCAGGCAGGGGCAGCCCTGGCCTGGCAGCAGAGCCCTGGCATGAGTGTGGATGGGGAGACAGGACTGGATTCCAGCAGGGTGCCAGGACAGGGCTCCCCGGAGCCCGGGTGCTGACCCTTGTGCCCTGTTATGCCAGAAGGAAGCCCTAGCACATCCTGCCGGTGAAAGCAGCCCTCCCCAGGGACGGGGGGCGGTTTGTTTCCCAGCGCTGATGGGGAACACAGATGTCGCTCTCGGCCGTCGTTGGGGGCCGGACAGGGATGGGAAAGGTCTTCCTGCCCCTCGAAGGCAACAAACTGCCTCTGCCGGATGATGTGTCCCCAGGAACACGGCTGGACTGGGAACCCACCCAGTCCCACCTGTGCTTTGGGCTCCATCCCGCGCTCTTCCCGGGATGAGCAGGGGCTGATCCCAGGATAACAGCCCAGTGCTGGGACAGGAGGAACGTCTGGAGTGGCCCAGGGCCAGGCTGAGGCAGGAGCATCAAGGATGCCGACGGTCCCTGAGGTGATGCTCAGCGGGTCAGAGCCCTGTGTGTCCCCAGGACCCCCATTTCAGCCCCCGAGAGCTGGGTAACCTGTGGGAGGACACAACGGGGGCCCTGGCACTGGGCTGGAGAAAGCTCAAAGCAGCCCCAGATGCAGAGAAATGGGAAGCTCTGCCCGTTCTGCTCCCGAGCAGAGACCTGGGGCAGCTGATCAATTTATGTAGTGGATTTGCTGCTCACTTTTGGAGTCTCTTGACCCGGCCACGAGCAGCCCTGACCCATCCTGCTCAATCCTGCTCCTGAATCTTTAATCTCGAGTGAAAAATGAGGGGGGCTCTGCCCTGTTTGGTTTCAGAGACCCAGACAACAGAACCGAGTGGGCCCAGGGGCAGCCCCACCTCCGTCCCAGCGCAGGCAGCAGGAGCTGGAGCGTGCGGGGCCATCCCCATCAGCATCACCCAGGTACCGAGTGCTGCGAGGAGCCGGACGAGAACCCAAAGAGCATTGAGCCCGCTGATGGGTCACGGCTCCCTTCGCCTCCTGCTCTAACAGGGTCTGAACGCGGGGGGTTCCAGCGCTCGGGCGGGAGCTGGAGGGGGCTCTGGTGTGTTTTGATTTTATTTCCATGTTTTTCCAAGAGGAAGGGATTGCTATGGCAACCCCGGCACCAGGGGAGCTCCCGGGAGCCGGGCGGGGAGTGAAAGCTGCCACTCGTCAGCCGACAGCGCTAATCTGCCCGATTTCCATAGTAATTAATGTCAAGAGGCAATCGAGGGTTCCAGCAATCAGAGCTCCTGCGCAGAGTCAGACTCCACACGCAGCCGGGGACACGAGCGGCTTTTAACCCCTTGGGGGTCTCCCCTGGGGAGCAGGAGGGCTCCCAGTCCTCCCACACCCTGACGCGGGGCATGGAAAAGCCTTGGATGCCTCCAGGCGCCAGCACCTCAGCTGAAGCCGGGAATCTCGCGGCGGCTCCCAAGCTCCTGCCAGATCCTCCTGGCCCCCGAGCTTCAGCTGCTCCCCAAGTGCGAAACCCCTGCTCGAGGTCTGGCCTTTCCCTCCTGAGGGGCAGTGAGCGTCAGCTCCCCCCCCCGACATCATTAACTCCGCGAATTGCAGGAGCCATCTCTAACGAGGCCGCTGCCATCAGCCCCCCAGGGACTCCTCCTGCCTTCTCCAGCAGCACCCGCAGCTCCGGAGCTGGGACGGAGCTGCCCAGTCCCTGCCCAGGCTGGTGCCACCCACCCACTGCTGCAGCCCAGGGCACTTCTGCCTCCACAAAGGGCCAGTCCCTGCCCGGAGCTGCCGCTGCCACCCCCTCTGTGGGGCCCAACAGCCCTTCATCGCCCAGAGACACAAAAACTTCAGAGAAGGGAAAAACCCCCAAATCTGATGGATTTCTCCCCTCTGACCGAGCAGGTCGGGCTGGGCGGTTGTCAGACACTCCTGAGCAGGGCTGGCACCTCTGATCACGACACGGCCACCGCGCTCTGGTCTGTGGGCAGTCGGTCCTTGGGGGGATCCAGAGGGGTCGGCGCTGAACCCCTTGTTATTGTAGGAGCTGGAGCTCTGCTGAGAGCGGGGAGTGAAGATGCAGCCCCCAAACACCCCCAGCCCCACTCAGCCCCCCAGTGCCAGTGCCTCACTCCCCAACCAGCAAACCCAGCTCCTGCTGCAGCCCTCTGGAGTGATGAAGCAGACAGAGAGGGACAAATTCAGGGGGAATAACGGGGGGGAGGGTTGGGCCCTCATTTGGAGCCTCTACTCAGGCTCTCTGAGCCTCAGCCGACCCCACGTGGCTGGGGCAGCAGGATTTAATTTACCGGTTCAGCGCACAGCCCCTGCGCCCGGCAGGAGCCGGGAGCTGGGCACCAGAGAGCAACTGCAGAGCAGCCCCCCATCTCCTAGAAGCAGCCTGGTCCCAGGTCAGGAGCTTTAGGTTTTAAATCCCTTCTGGAGGCTGCCAGCAGGACACAGACCGCCCTGGCTGTGCACGAAGAGGGCCACGGGCCTCCCAAGCCAGCCGGGGGCTCCAGGGAACGAAACCCTTCTTCTCTGGCCCTCAAGAGCTCCCTCCCGGCCCAGCCCCGCGGCAGGCACCGATTTCGTGCAGCTCCCGCGTTCTCCCCGATTCATTAAGCGCCCTAACGAGAGGGCGAACAGGGGGGCTCCGGCAGCGCGGGAGGGGTGCGGGGAGCCGCATCCCATCGATCACGCGGTGACTCGCTGG
This sequence comes from Rhinopomastus cyanomelas, assembly GCA_013400115.1. Lineage (NCBI taxonomy): Eukaryota > Metazoa > Chordata > Aves > Bucerotiformes > Rhinopomastidae > Rhinopomastus > Rhinopomastus cyanomelas. The sequence continues at coordinate 657,512 of VXBP01006021.1, read as the reverse complement.
CTACCGGCCTGACGGCAGATAACGAGAGGCAATTAGCTGCAGAAATTAGGAGGTGGGCGAGATGCCAGTTGTTTGCAGACACCGCGGAGACGCATTCTCCCTTTTCTCAGGGATCGGGGCTCGTCCTGCAACTTGCGGACCGAAGGCTGAGCTCTGGGCAGCAGCAGGACACGGACTGGGCGTCCCCAGAGACTGTCCTGGTCCTGCTCTGCCCCACATGGAGCTAGAGCTGCTGCTCAGTGCCTGCTGGTCCAGGCAGAGCGTCCCCAGACATCTCAGTGAGGGTCACCACACAGTCCCCCCACTCCCTGGGGCAGCTCCTCCGGATGAGCTCCCCCATGGCTGCTTCTGTCTGGGCCACCCACAGCTTCTCCATCAGGTCACAGGAGCTCTGAGACGTCAGCTCCCGTCCTTGTGAAACCCCGAGGTGAGGTCCCAGCTGCCAGACTGGGCTGCGCCAGAAGGTAGAGGCTCTGGCCACAGTGACCTCCCGGCCCCGCTGCCTCCCAGGAGGCTGCTCCCTCCCCTCCCGCAGGAACCATCCCCTCCCGCATGGCCACAGCCTGCGCCGAGCACTCAGCCAGCGCTGGAGCCTCCCCACGGCTGGGCAGCAGGAAGAAAGGGCAGCAACAGGCACCTCCTGGGAGCCCCTGTGCTGAGCAGCGGCTGAATTTAAAGGTTTCCCCTCCCAGCCAGCTGAGTGGCACCAGCTGCAGCCCCGGGCACCTGGGGGAAGTCTGAGGGGCCCCAGCAGGGAGGGTCCTGCTGCCTGGGGCCGCCCATTACCAGGGGCTGAGGCTTGGCACCTCGTGGGACTGGAACCAGCAGGGAGTGGAGGAGCATCCTCACGCAGGAGAGGAGGACGAGCAGCCCCTGAGTGTGGGCTGGCACCGGATTCCACCCGGGCAGAGCGCCCGCTGGGCAGAGGAGCCCCGGCTAATCCCCTCGTTACCGGGGTGTTCAGGAGGGACTTCAGGGCTGGTTTGTCCGTGGCTCCTGACACCAGCGCAGTCGCCAGGGACTCCTGCTCTTTTCCCTGTGCCGCGGGGTCCAGCCACAGCGGCCAGGTGCCACCCTCGGCTGGTTTGAGCAGCGGGAGAAAGGATTCCCCCATCTTGTGAAAGTGCTGTCAGCGGAGCTGGGGAGGTGCGAGGGGTGGAATCGGAGCAGGTGAGGGCGGAACCGCCACCGCACTTGTCAGCTACAGAGAGAAGCTACAGCTTGACACTGTCCCCTCCACGTAGGCTCGGGGGGTCCTGAGGGATCTGGCAACGAAACACGGGGAGCCCCGACATTTCCACCCCTCTGAAGGGCTGCAAGAAGGCAGAGGGATAAGCAGAGGCTGATCTGAAACGACTGTCGCTTGGAAGAGCCACAATCTCCATCCGTGATGGAGGAAACACCGACAGCCCGATGCAGCTTATCCTTACTTAACCCTCCCACAGAGCCCCCCCTGCCCCGGCGAGCCCACGGGGCCTCAAAAGGAGGGAGCGAGGGCCAGGGTGATGCTGCAGCACTGGGGGCAGCCCGTGCCCCATCCCCTGTGCCCCATCTCCTCTGCCCCATCCCCAGCCCTCCCAGGGAAATCCCTCAGCAGTCACTGCAAAGCCCTCCGGGGCACCAAAGCAGGGGCGGGGGGTCATGAACCGGGAGCCAGGAGGTGGCCTCGAGGCTCTTTCCCCAGGACCGAGCCCAGGGCGATTGAGTGGAAGGGGAAGGAGCCGCCGCTCTTTGTTTTCGGCAGGAGATGATCCTCCACCCTGATCTCCTTCCGGGCTCCTCAAACAGACTCCTGGATTGAGAGATAAAACAGTTTAGAAAGGTCTCCAAAGCCCTCGGGAAGAAGAGGCGACTGGGAATCTCCCTGCTCGAACACAATCCTCCTCCCGCCGCGGCCCTGCAGCCCCGCGGGGAGACGCCGCTGCTGGAGGCAGAGCCGAGCTCAGCCAGACACTCGGGCTCGCCCCCAGACCGCAGCGGAGCAGGAGCCCCCCCAGCAGCCTCCAGCCGGGCTCTGCCCACCCGTCCCAGCCCCACAGCCCGTCCCGCGGGGCCACGGCGGGACCGGGGAAGTCCCCTCGTGGGAAGCGCAGGGCGCTGGCAGAAAGTCGGTGCTGAGGTCCAGCCCAGATTTGCTCCGTCCGAGGGGCTGCTCCTCTAAGACTGTTCGGAGGCGAAATGGTTTAGGGCCGGGGGGGGTCAAGTTCACCCTGAAACACCCTCGAGAGCTCCCAGTCGGGCTGCTCTGCCCCAGTCACAGAGCCTCCTCTGCCGCGTCTGCCCGGATCTGAGGACCAGCCCAGCCAAAAGGCAGCAGAATCCGGGGTTCTCCTTCTTCCCGAGCTCTGAGATCAAACAGAACCCCCACACTTGCACTAAACCCACGGGAGATGGCAGTGGTGAGATTCTGGCTTCACGGCTCTCCCAGTCCCTCAGCCGGGTAGAAACGACAACCCCCCCAACGGAGACTTCGCCCCACACACCTGCCCAGGCTGGAGCGAGAGAGGAGGACGAGCCGACCCAGAGCATCTCCAGGGACCGTGGTGCCAGCACAGACAGCAGCAGGCCCCAGCCCCTGCCAGGGAATCACAGACACAGAGCATCAGGGATTGGAAGAGACCCTGGAAGATCATCCAGTCCCACCCCCCAACACAGCAGGATCCCCTAGATCCAGTCACACAGGAACAGCCCAGGAGGGTCTGAAACAGCTTTAGAGAAGGAGACTCCACAACCCCCCTGGGGAGCCCCTGCCAGGGCTCTGGCACCCTCACTGCCAACAAGGTCCTTCTCACTCTGATGTGGAACCTCCTCTGCTCCAGCTCACACCCGCTGCCCCTTGTCCTGTCACAGTCACACAGGAACAGCCCAGGAGGGTCTGAAACAGCTTTAGAGAAGGAGACTCCACAACCCCCTGGGCAGCCCCTGCCAGGGCTCTGGCACCCTCACTGCCAACAAGGTCCTTCTCACACTGATGGGGAACCTCCTCTGCTCCAGCTCACACCCGCTGCCCCTTGTCCTGTCACTGGGTGCCTCTGAGCAGAGCCTGGCTCCATCGTCCTGACACCCATCCTTCACATATTGATCAACACCCATGGGGTCACCCCTCAGGCTCCTATTCTCCCAGCTGAAGAGCCCCAGCTCCCTCAGCCCTTCTGCAGCAGTGCCTGAGGGAGCCCAAAGCCCTCTGAGCTCTCCCTCTGCTCCCCTTCAGGAGCTGCTGCTGCTGCTCCAGGCACCCACAGCCCTCGGGGCTGACCCGGGGGGCCTGGGCAGGGGACACCCCGACAGATCACAGCAGCGGCTCCAGGTAAAGGTGTCTGGGCTGGGGAGAATAAGGAACAGCAGAAAACACCTGAAGCAACCAGGTTATTAGGGGAGAATTGCTACCAGGCTGGCACAGGGCACCGAACTGATTAAATGCAGGGAGTGGAGCGGCTGGGTTCATTCACACAAAGCAGCTGCCAGCGATGAATCTCCGGCTGCCGGCGCTGACAGCAAATAGCTCAGTGCAGCAGCAGATTTATTTGGAGTCTATTAATTTTTTTATCTGAAGGGAAGCTGTCAGGACAACGGGCTCTTCCCCTGCTGAAATAACAAAACACCGATTCAGAAAGCTCAAAGCCACGTCTGTGACTCCACACCTTGAGCTGCCAGCCAGTTGCTCACACAGGCAGCTTGGAGCTGGCAAACTGGGCTGCACTGGTGCTCCCCCAGGGCAGGGACTCGGGCGATGGGAGTGAGCTGGGCACGGTGCTGCCAGAGCCCCAGCACAGGATCACCTTCTGGGCTCAGCCAGCCCAGCCCAGCACCTAACAGCACCACAGCAGCCACACCAGGGCACTCAGGGCCACAGCCAGGCTGCCCTCCAACACCTCCAGGGACAGGGACTCCACCGCTGCCCTGGGCAGCCCAGTCCAGGCTCTGGTCACTCTTTCCCTGAGGAAGGGCTTCCTGACACCCAACCCAACCCTCCCCTGGCAGCTTCAGGCCCTGCCCTCTCGTCCTGGAGCTGGGTGCCTGGGAGAAGAGCCCGACCCCAGCTGACTGCTTCAGGGAGTTGCAGAGAGGGAGAAGGTCCCCCTGAGTCTCCTTTTCTCCAGGGTAAAGCCCCCCAGCTCCCTCAGCCTCTCCCTCCAGTCCCTCCCACAGCCTCCTTTCTCCTCTGGACCTGCTCCAGCCCCTCCATCTCTTCCTTGAAGTGAGGGGCTATCTGTCCCGTCTCTGTCTGGTGAGGAGTTTGGCTGGAGGTGCTTCCCTCTGCTGCTGGAGCCATCGAGAGGGAAGGAAGAGGCTCAGATTCAACCAGAGGGGGTGTGTCTGGGGTCTGCAGGACCCCTGGGCAGCAGAAGGGGACATATTTGCTGCGCCCATTGACAGCCACTGGTGCACCCAGAGCTGCTGCGGGCAGGGGACATCCAGCCCCGCTCCTCGGTGGTCCCCAGTCCCTCCTGTCCCCGCTGGTGCTGCAGAGCTGAACAGAGCGCTGGGCACTGCCTGGGCTGCTGCACGAGGTGCCAGTCCCTGCTCCCAGTGCAGACCGGGTGGGTAAGGGTCACCCCGAGGGGTACAGAGGGCAGGACTCAGCCAGCAGCGAGCTGCAGGGATGCTGGGAATTGCTTCGGGGCTCCATTCCCCGGATCCCTGCTGCACGGGGACCTCAGGGGCTGCCGCGGGGGACAGAGGGGGTGTTGGCGGTTCTGGCAGAGGGTCCCGCTGGAGACGGGAGCGGGCGAAGCCCCCGCTCTGAGGGCTCGGGGCTGGGCTGCCTCGCGGAGGGGCTCTCTGCTCCGCAGGAACAGGCTCCCGAGGAGCTGTGCGGCTGGAGGGGCTAGAGTTCAGCCCTGGTGCTGCCCGGCAGAGCCCAGCCCGGGTACTTACCACCAATTATCCGTCTGCTCGAAAGCTAATGTTGACACAGAGGTCCTCGATGCATCGACTCTGGGAAGCTGCCAGGGAGGGCTGGCTGCAAGCAGAATAATTAGCGGGCACAGCCAGCCCCCGCCCGAGCCGCCCTTGAACTCACCGCCTGTCTCTGTTCCCTGGGATGGGATCGACCCGAGCGCTTCTGCTCCGAGCCAGACCCTCGCGTTTAATTCCAGCCCCGCAGCTAAGGATTTCTTGTCTGAAATCCACTTTGCATCGAGAGCCCTGTCTGAGCTCCCCATTAGCGATTCCTTCCCCTCATCCCAGAGTCTTAAAGCACTTTACATGGATTAACTAATTAGCTCCCTCCTAACCCCGGCTTTAAGCTCATTTCCCCGCGTGCAGCACAAGGACGACGCTGACGATCGCGTCCCGCTTCCCCTGCTGCACCGGCCGCTGCGGGGCTGAGCCGAGAGACGAAGGGGCCCAGAACCCCGCAGGGGAGCTGAGCAGACCCAAACCCCCTTCCCACCCCCTGCATTTCTGCTGCCCAGGGCTGCAGCAGCATCCCCCCGGCTTCTCAGTCCTGCCCATGCCCCACGGTCCTGCTGCAGCACTGGGGTTCACCTGGGCACGGGGTAACGCAGCTTGGGCCTCCCTGCGCTGCTCCACCACAGCTTGTGCATCCCTGTCCACCCCCGAGCATCCCCGTGCAGCTCCACCACTGCTTGTCCACCCCTGTGTTTCCGGGGCCCGTGGGGGCTGTGACGGAGACACAACCCCCCTGCAATGCCGAGGGTCTCCCACAGCCCCCAGGGAGGTGAATTCTCCCCTCTGATGAAGCTGCTGGTGCGGCTGCTCCTCACAGAGCTGAACTCAGCACCGGTGGCCAAGAGCCCGCGGCGACGGGAGCAGCTGCTTTGGCCCCATCGCTCTTGTTCCGAAGGAGTGACCTTTCCGCAGCCGCTCAGGAGGGGCTGACTGGCAGCGCAGGGCTGGTGGCAGCTGTAAATCTGGGCCCGGGGATGAGCTGGAGATTTGCAGCCGCACCTGCGGCGGCTGGTAAAAGCCACTGTAAATCTCAGAAAAGCTTGTCAGGGCTCTAACGCATCGAGCTCCCGACCCACCATCCCACAGCCTCCCTCCCTGCACGAGGACACGGGACAGAAATGAGCCCCCTCGGCCTCCAGCGAGCTCTGACAGCAGGGATGGCCCCGAGCACCAGCCATACAGGGAGGGACCGGGCTTGTAGGGCCACAGCCCGGCCTGGGGCTCCGCTCCCGCCCCATCACCAGCCCCTGCTCCCCCCATAGGACAGACGATGCCTCGAGGCACAGATCTCCATCCTGATGGGCCAGGGGCGTCGCTGCCTGGATGGACCCCCCCTCCCCTCCTGTGCTGCCCTGCGTTGCGCCCCCAGGACCAAGGCTGCCCCAGCTCCAGCCCCACTGGAGGAGCGCAGACCCCGTGGTGCCTCTCCTGGCACCCACCCGCCCCAGCCCAGCACCAGGCCGGGGGAGCGCAGAGCAAAACAGCCTGCGGCACCGGGAAGGTGTCGGGGCTGAGCCTGGGGCCTGGGCAGGGGGAGACAAATGGGATGGGGAGCGAGCGGCACTAACTCCCCTCCGCCTGCATCAGGTGAGCGGCTCCGCGACACCCCCTCCGAGGAGGAAGGATGGTCCCTATTTATCTTGTCTGGCGCCGCAGCCCCGGAGCATCTTTAATTCAGATCCTCCATTTCCCCCTTTTTGTCTTCCTGGCTCCAGGTTCCATTAAAACTGGGCTCGGCAGCGGGAGCCCAGCGACGGGCAGCAGGGGAGGGCTGTTCCGGGGGTTCTCTTCTGAGGGTCCCAACCCCAACCCAGTCACCCTACTGCTCCCCCATTGAACCTTCTCGGAGTGATCAAAGGGAAGGGACAGATCCCCGCCCCTGCCTCGGTGTTGGGGTCACACGTGGATTCCCACGAAGGAGGCTCAACCTGTGGCTTGGGGGCCCCTCTCGGCCCCCCCCCCCCGCACGGTTTCGTAGATCCATAGATCCCCAGTTGGGAGGGACCCCGAGGATCATCCAGCCGGACCTCTCCAGCTGAAAACCGGGTTGAAATCGCTGTCCCAGCAGCCTGTCCAGCGGGGTCTGAGAGCTGCCCCACGCAGGGCCATCGACCCTTGGGCCATCTCCTATCCCCTGGGAGACACTTCCAGCTGTTAGTGGCTCTGATGCAGCAGGATTTTCTCCTGGAGTCCGACGGGAGTCTCCCCAGGAGCAGCCTGCCCCATTACCCCCTGTTGGTTCCGTGGGATCCTTGTGAAGAGGGAGTCTCCATCCTCCGGGCAGCCCCGCAGCGGGGGGCAAGCGACCACCTGCACAGCAGCCGGGGGTCACCTGGGCTGGCGACTGCCTCTCCCACGGAGGGGGAACGAGCCGGGGGGGTATCACAGCAGGCAAACGTCGCTGCGCTGCGCTGCGCTCGTTAGCCGGAGCTGCGGGAGGTGCCCTCCACCCGCTCAGTCCTCGCCGGGGCTCCCGCAGGGGGGAGATGGAAGCCCTCGAGTGCGCAGCGGCGCTTGGGATCGCTGCCTGCCCCGCGCAGCTGTTGCGGGATTAGATGGCTCCGCTCGCGAAGGCGGCTTCGCATTAAACTGGGGGAAGCCACGGTGGCTGCCGGTCGGGGAGGAGCACGTCGAGTTACCCCCGCACACCCCACGGGCACGGCGGGCGCAGCCAGGCTGGGGCAGGGATGCTGGGACCAGCACATCCCAGTCGCTCGCCGCCACTTCAGCGGCGGTGGGTTCTCGTCTTTCCCTCCGGCAGCAGAGATCCCCGAGAAGGCTGCTGGTGGTGCCTGGGCAGCCGCCCCAGCCCCATCCCCTGCGCTGTGCCTGGGCCAGTGGGGCAGCAGCACCGCCAGCCCTGGCTGCGCTTCCCCTCCAGCCCCGAACGAACCTCTAGCGGCTGGTGCCGGCCCCTTGCTGCCTCAGCACAGCCCCGCTCCTCACCCCCAGCTGCTCCTCCTCTCGCTTTCCTCTGAGCCCACTGACTCCCGAGCTGCCCACTCTGTTCTCCCGGCAGATCCTGCAGCCCAGTGCCGGGGGCTCAGCTCCTATTTCTAAGGGAAAGCCCTTAGCGGGGGCTCCTCCTCCCAGCAGAGGTCCTGAGCTGCTGGGGGCCAGCTGGGCCAGGGAGGTGGCGAAGGGTGGACTCTGGACTCAGCGCTAAGGGGAAGGCTGGGGAGGAGGAGGAGGAGGAGGAGCAGAGCCCCAGCTGCAGATGCTCGCCGGAGGCTCTGCAGCTGCCTCTGCCCCTTGATGGCCAAGGCCCAGCTTTGCCCTGCCCGTGGGCGCTCTGTCTTGCTGCAGAGCCTGCTATAGATGGCAGCATCGGCGAGCCAGAGGCTCCTGCTCCTCAGCCGGGTGCTCCGAGATGGTCGCTGCACAAAACCCACCAGAGCAGACACACGTAGCCCAGCACCAGCCTGGACCTCGCTGCGGCTCCATCCGGGGGCATCAGGCTGTGGGACCATCCATCTCCTTCTCCCCAAGGTCTGCCCCCCCCGGGCTCTGCTCCTCAAGGACGTTCTGTCCCCCAAACTCCTGCCCAAAGGCTCCGCAGGCGCTGGCAGAGCTGCTGGGAGGGACGAGCCGGGGATGCAGAGCTCTCCCAGGTGGCCTTTTCCAGGCCCTCACATCTCAGGTGTTTAGTGACCGATGGCAACTCAGACACAGTCTGCGATCCAACCCGCTGAACCCGCAGCCCGGGATCACAGAGGCTGCCAAGTGAAGTGTTTTAGCCTCTGCCCTCGCTGCCATCAACAGGCGCCGCAGGCTCCGCGGAGGGTTTAATGAGCCACTGCCAGCAGCCCTCGTGTCCCGCCTGCCCCTCTCGCAGGGTTCTCCTGCAATGGCTGCCCTTGTGCTGGGGCAGAGCGGCTGGGCAGGCAGGCCAGGGGCCCGTTGAGTGCTGCCATGCGGCCGGCACAGAGCCGAGGCTGTGACGGAGCAGACCCCGGCCCAGCGCAGGCTCTGTGCTCTTCTGCGGCACAGGGGAGGAGGGTGCCCAGCTCCTGATGCCTCTTGTGGGGGAGAAGGGGCAGACAGGGTGCTCTGTGGGAACAGAGTCTCCAATCCCTGCCCCACAGGGGTGGCTCTGGCTCTGGTCACTGACAGGACAAGGGGCAGCGGGTGTGAGCTGGAGCAGAGGAGGTTCCCCATCAGTGTGAGAAGGACCTTGTTGGCAGTGAGGGTGCCAGAGCCCTGGCAGGGGCTGCCCAGGGGGGTTGAGGAGTCTCCTTATCAGGAGACATTTCAAACCCTCCTGGGCTGTTCCTGTGTGACTGCATCTGGGGGATCCTGCTGTGGCTGGGGGATTGGACTGGATGGTCCTTGGAGGTCCCTTCCAATCCCTGATGCTCCGTGAGTCTACGAAGGGAAGGCAAAGCCCTTAGGACAGTGACTGTGCGCGCAGAGCTCTGCAAGCTCCTCTCCAAAGCCTCCACAAAGGTCCTGTTTATTTTCCAGACACAACTCACCTTGCAGCCCCCCGGTTTAGCTCGGAAGGGAAAAGCCTCCACGTCTTTATTTATTCACTCGGAGGGAGAACCCTGGTGGAAAACAAGCTCTGCCTCCAGGAGCAGCCGCGCTCCATCCCTTAACGGGATTTAGGTAACTTGATCAAACTCCAGTGGAGAAATATTTGCTGGTATTTAATCACTGCTTGACTTGGCACCGCATGGAATCGAGGAGAATTAAACACAACTGGGTAAAGGGCAGCCTGCTGGCTGCTAACTCCTCCCCACCCCGAGCAGTTCATCACAGCAGCCACGATCCATCAGCTCCAACCATCACTTAGAGTCGGGATTCGGGTTACGGACACACCCACCCGGGACAAGGGGCAGCGGGTGTGACCTGGGGCAGAGGAGGTTCCCCATCAATCTGAGAAGGACCTTGTTGGCAGTGAGGGTGCCAGAGCCCTGGCAGGGGCTGCGCAGGGGGGCTGTGGAGTCTCCTTCTCTGGAGACATTTCAAACCCACCTGGACTGTTCCTGTGTGACTGGATCTAGGGGATCCTGCCGTGGCAGGGGGATGGGACTGGGTGATGTCTCGAGGTCCCTTCCCATCCCTGATGCTCTGTGACTCTGTGCGACTCTGCAGCCCCAACAGGGCTGCTCCACTTGTTGGGCCACTCGCTGGAGGCAGCTCTCAGCTGCTGGTTTGTTCTGGAGAGGTTTTTCCTGCCCCATCGTCCATCTCACGGGTGCAGTGGTGAAGGTCCCCACAGAGCTGCGAAGGATCTCTGGCCTCAGCCCATCGGAGGGGGTCTGGGGGGAGCAGAGCTGCTTGGGCGCTGTGGATGTGCTTGTGTGACACTTGCCCCGAGATGCACCCGGTGCTGGGGAGAAGCCTGGGCTGGCCTCTGGGCAGCGCTTCCACAGCTGCCAAGGTGACCTGAAGGGCTGTTTGACTCCTCCTGCCTCTCCGGGCACTTCAGCTCAGCTCCAGCAAGGAAGGGGTCACCCCCGGGGACCCCCCTGCCAAGCCTGACATGAGGTGCTGGCTGTGCACAGCAGCTTCTGGAAGAGCCCAGCGCTCGCCCCCCGCACGTCCGGCAAAGCCGTGGGTGCCCTCCGTGTGGGTGCCAGGGCCTGGGTGCAGCCTGGAGGGCTCCCCAGGCTGGCCCCCGGCTCCTGCCAGAGCCCTTCAGAGCCGGAGGGCTGCGCCGAAGGGCAGGATCGCAGGGAGGACCCGCTTCTGCCGCAGCCCCGCGCGAAGCCCCTCCCGGCGCCGCCCTCCAAGGCCAAACGCCCGTTCCGAGGGCTCGGCCGCGCTCTGCGCTGGAGGCAGCAGCAGCTCGGGGCGGGTGTCCCCCTCTGTGCAGAGCTGCTCACTGGAAACGATGGCTGCTAACCCCACCTCACCTGCCTGGGCCGCAGGGCTGAAGTAAAGAGAGGCTTCTGCTTTATTTATCCTCCTTGATATGAAATTCATGCCCCGGTTGCCTCTGCTCTCTGCAGCCGGGCTGCTGGGAGGGGGAGAGGTTCAGCCCCTGCATCTGAATTCGGGGGAAGCTTCATCTTTGGAGCTTTCTGCTCAGGGAAAGGTGCTTGATAGCCGGGGAGCCAAGGGGGAAATACATTATTGAAAGAAAAGCTTCCTTTTTAATCTAAAATTCAGCAGGATCTTTGAGACGAGAAAAGGTTATTTCCAAGAGTCAGCCCAGCGTATCCGCAGGGCTGCTCCTGCCCATCCAGCAGCGAGCGGGAGGGAGGACGGGGCCTCCCCGCTCAGCACCAGGCGGCTGCTCCTCTCAATTACAGCAGCATCCATCACCCGCCCGGGGAACCGCAATTCCCCCGCGAAGACGCGCTGGGAGGCCAACTGCACCGAGAGCAGAAAGCAATTAGGGCTTAACTGGGCAAACTGGGAGCTCCTGGGAGCAGCGGGCAGAGCGCGGAGGGCTCCCCACGTGAGGAACGCGTGAGCTAGCACATCCCCACCCAGGGAAGGGCTTCAGGAACAGCCCTGGGCCCTGGGTTTGCTGAGCGGTGCTGCAGAGCCTGCTGGAGACCAGCAGCCAGGAGGTCAGGGCTTGTGGGGCCAGCTGGGCGCCGGGGGGCTACCTTGGAGGGCTCTTGGTTTTGCTCTGTCGGCACTGAGCAGGATGAGGACAAGGAGCCTTGTTCTGGTGACAGTGTGACGCAGGTAGAGCTGCTGCAGCAGTAACCCACTCAGGGGGATGGAGCCAGGCTCTTCTCACTGGCACTTGCTGAGGTAGGACCAGGGGCAGCGGGTGTGAGCTGGAGCAGAGGAGGTTCCCCATCAGTGTGAGAAGGACCTTGTTGGCAGTGAGGGTGCCAGAGCCCTGGCAGGGGCTGCCCAGGGGGTTGTGGAGTCTCCTTCTCTGGTGATGCTTCAAACCTGCCTGGACTGCTCCTGTGGGAGTGGATCTAGGGGATCCTGCTGTGGCAGAGGGGTTGGACTGGGTGATCTTTCCAGGTCCCTTCCAGCCCCTGATGTTCTGGGAGTCCATGGTTGTGTGTAAATCCTGCTCGGTGTCAGCAGGGCTGCCGGTTGCCCCAAGTTCATGGTGCTGAGCAGTCCCTGAGGAACTATGGCTGGCTCAGGCAACCTCTGGCAGAAAGAGAACAGCCCATGGCAGCTGCAAGCAGCCTGGCACAGCCTTGGGCAGATGCCTTCCCCCAGCCCCCCCCAGGTGCTCCCCGAGCTGTGTTTGAGGGGGTGACGGCAGCGGGGCTGGGGGCGAGCAGGGGGTCAGCAGGATGCCTGGGCTCTGCCCCCTCAGGGGATGTGGTCGCACTCGGTGGGCAGGAGGGAGATGTGTCCCCGGCCCCACGAGGCTGTGCACAGGCTGCTGGGGCTGGCCACAGCCCTGCGGGAGAGTCAGCTCTCTGCTCGGGGGAGCCTGCTCCTCTCTCCGCCCTGGAAACAGTCTCGGTTTTGCTTCTGCTCCCAATTTAAAGCCTTCTCCTGCCACGGCCAATTACTGCAAATCCCCTGCGCGGGCTGTGCTCGGCGCAGGAAGCGGCCAGGGCTGCACCGCGGGTCTGCTCCGGCACCAGGGCACGGCCGGCGAGCGACAGGCTGGGGCTCCTCTCTGGGGAGGCCATTAGCCGGGATCTCTGCGCAGGGATGGAAACGCTGCAGTCCTGCTGCCGGCGGCTCTCTCCTCACGCACCGATGCAGTGGCCCTGCCGGGTCCCAGGGAGCTCTGTCCTGCTGCCGCCTGGGTGACGACTACCACAGGAGACATCCTCCACCCCTGGTGTTCTCGTGGCTGCTCTGGCTGCTCCTGGCTGTCAGCCGCTCCGTGCCCCTGAGCCCTCCTGGCCAGCTCACCCTCCGCTGCCTGCACCACACCCGGGGCAGTGGACTGGAGGATCTTTCGAGGCCCCTTCCAGTTCCCAGTGTCCAGTGAGTCTGTGATCCTCAGCCGCCAGGGTGCTGCCAGCCCAGAGCAGCAGGGAGCTGGCCTGGCCCAGCCCTGCGGGGCACAGACCCATCACTTGCCCACTGCTCCAGACCACTCCACTCTGTGCCCTGGCTGGGGCTGCACCAGCACCTGGCGCCATCACCTCACCGCCCCTTCCACCACCAACAGCAGCCACTGGCCCTGGAGCCTCTGAACTTCACCCAGTGAAAAGAAACCAATGGCAGTGACTGGGAGACCTTGGCAGCCCCTGGGCACCAAATCCCTGCACCTGAGGGATCGAGCGCTGCTCTGAGCAGGAACTGCTGCTGCTTCACGTTCCATTGGAACAGGGTCTCTCAGCACCCAAGGTGAAGGACCTCTGCCGGTCCTCCCCGCCCTGAGCAGGACCCTGCAAGCCCTGGGGAGTCTGCCTGCCCTTCCTGCCCCTCAGGGCCACAAGAGCCCAGGAGGTTGTGGCCAAACCCTTGCAAAGGGGCAGACTTTGAGGAACTTTACTTCCACCTTGAGACGGGCGCCAGGTCTGCTGGAAGCGTTCCCGGTGTCGACGGAGCATCCCGGTGAGTTGGAAGCACTTCAGGATGATTTATGTGTTTGGAAAGCAGCCGGGCTCCCAGGCTCCCTCTGGCTTTGACCTCGCGGAGCCCCGTCGCCGGGCCGTGTCTCCCACTGCGCCCTCAGCCCACAGAAGGGGCAGAGCGGGAGCGGCAGCAGCGCTGCAGAGGGCCCCGGCAGCACCGACCTGCCCGGTCCCCCCAGCGGGCTCCATCCCAGTCTGGCTCGGGGGGTCCCATCGTCCCCACTCGCAGGGGCAGTCAGCGCCGCTGGGAGCCCTGTGTCTGCTCGGTGCGGGAAGAGACCCGACGACGCTCAGGGCTGGGAGCTGACGGGCCCAGACAGCCGGTGCTTTCAACATAAACCCCCTTCCTGAGCAGCAGCTGTAAGGCACAACTCTCTGGAGCAGACCCTGGGCTCCAGGGAAGAGAGGGGGCTTCAGTGAAGCCTCGACTCTGTGCAGAGCCCCAGGAAACCACTGAACAGCTGGGGGGGAAGCCGGATTCCCCGTGGAATTGACGGGGTGCACTAGCCCAGAGGAGAAGTGTTCCTCCTCCTACCCCAAATCTCTTTGCAGAACCAGCGGGATGTCGCAGCCTTAACACCCTTTTCTCAGCACCAAAGGGGCCCCAAAGAGCTTTATGCTCCCATCGGACCGAGCGCCCCGGTGGGCTCCCGACAGCTCCCGGTGCTCCGCAGGGAGATGCTCCGGGCAGCCAGCGCCTCACGCTCCAACCCACCGCCCCGAAACCTCTCTGCGTGCTCCTACCAAGGCCGAGAGCCCTTTCCTGGCAGCAGCTCCCCCAGATGCCCAGCTCCTAAGCAGCCTTTGTGCTGCTGTTGACCTTCCACACGCTGGCACAGGCAGCTCTCCCAGCAGCAGCGCGGGGCCAGCAGCCAGCTCCGATCACATTTTAAAGCCGCTGCAGCTCGGAGAGAGGGAAATGATCCAGCATCCAGTGGCTGGCACCGCCGGCAGAGAGCTGTGGCACCGCTCCGCGCTGCTGAAATGACTTTCGGATGCTCTGTCGAGCACAGGACAGAAACTGCAGAGTGTTTAAATGTTGTGGAGAGCGACTGCCTCGTGAGCGGCACCTCCGTCCCAGCGGGGCTGCGGAGGATTCATCTGCACTGTCCATGTGGTGCCGGCGCCTCTCAGCTGGCCTGGGCCAGGAGAGGGAATCCAGCTGCGGGGATGATGCCAGGAACAGCTCAGCCTCCATCTGCTCCGAGATACAAATCTGACTTCTCCCACATCTTCCTTTTCACGTCAGAAAGCTTCTCCTCTCTTTCAACAGCCTTGTTTGCTCCCTCTGCCATCCCTGGTGTGAATCACAGACACGCAGAATCCCAGACCATCAGGGACTGGAAGGGACCTTGAAAGATCATCCAGTCCAACCCCTGGCCACAGCAGGACCCCTAGATCCAGCCACACAGGACCAGATGCTCTCACGTGGAAGGGACAGGGCTGCCCGGAGCCGCTCACTGCACCGGCAGTGGTCTCTGTCTATTTTCAGCAGGTCTCATCGCCCCTGTTTTTGTTCAACACTCAGTGCTGCTGCTGAACACAACAGCTGCTTCCCTTTGCCTCACCCTGGGCCAGTCAATGAGGGCTATTGGCCAGCTGCTGGATAAAGCCTGAAACCACACAGCACCAAGGAAACGGGCATTTCCAGACCTCCAGTGTCACAGAAACGCAGAACGTTAGGGATTGGAAGGGACCTTGAAAGACCATCCAGTCCAGTCCCCCGGCCACAGCAGGATCCCCCAGATCCAGTCGTGAGGGATTGGAAGGGACCTCCAAAGACCACCCAGTCCAATCCCCCGGCCACAGCAGGATCTCCTAGACCAGAGGGTGAAGGGGTTTTGACACCCTGACAAAGCCAAAGCCTGGCGCCCAGTAGCCCTGTTTGCAGCTTGCCCCTCTCTGTTTGGAGGGTGAGTAGACCCCGAGTGGCCTGAACGGCCGGGGCTGCTCGCTGTGAATGAAGCCCAGGCTGCAGGCGGTGCCCAGGGGATCCGCGGAGGACCAGCGCGCCTCAGCCCCTTCCTGCGCGCGGGGCTCGACATCCTCCGGCGCCTTCGCCGGCTGCTATTGTCTCCACGAAGCCGGAATACGCCGCGGCTCCGAACGGAGCGCGCGGCAAGCAGGCGCTGCCGGGGCTCCCGGGCCTCGCTGAGGAGGCTGCGGGCCCCATCTACTGCCGGCATGTATTTGCCAGCATCTCAATGAGATCATCAATAACGCGGTGCAGCTGCTGAGCGAAGAACTCAGATGTTCATAAATGTTATAGTCCATTAAGTTCAGATACTTCACAGGCAGTTGGGGAAGAAAGTCATTTGTTAGGCTGAGTGTCAGCACCGGGGAGATGCAAATCACCGGCGGTGCCAGGGCCCGGGATTAAAACAGGGAGTTTAAAGGTCAAATTAACTTGATTTGGCCGCTCCTGACACAAAACGCAGCTCCTTGACTTTTGAGACACGGCAGCCACTTGCCAGGGCAACCATTCCGCCAGAAGGCTCTAAGCGCTGCCTGGAGGATGCTCAGAGCTCTGGCAGCACCAGTGCAGGGACCCCTTGGGAACTGGGGAGGCAGGTGCTGCTGGGTCTGTGTTTGTCCTTTCTTGCCTTTCCTCAGGCAAAGCCCCGGTGGGATCTCCTGAGCTCCAGAAGGTGAGAAGCAGGTTAGTGCTTTGAGAACAGCAAATATTGGAGGAGCTGATGAAGATCAGGAGGGGTTTTCCCTGCTTCTGTGTGTTTTCTTCTTGCAGCAGGTGGGGAACTGAAGCTCCTTCTCCAGGATGGTTTTCAGCAGCTGTTAGGGCAGTGATTAGGGGGGACCCTAATCGGCACTGATTAGGGGGGACCTCATCGCTCTCCTCAGCTCTCTGAAAGGACCCTGCAGAGATGCTGGTGCTGGGCTCTGCTCACAGGTCATCAGCGACAGAAGCAGAGGGAGGGGCTTCCAGCTCCACCAGGGGAGGGTTAGACTGGCCATCAGGAAGAGAGCCCTGGACTGGGCTGCCCAGGGTGGTGGGTGAGTCCCCATCGCTGGATGTGTTTAAAAGTCGTTTGGATGTGGTGCTGGGGGATAGGGTTAGGGGTGACCTTGTAGAGTGGGGCTGATGGTTGGACTTGTTGATCCCAGGGGTCTCTTCCAACCTGAAAGATTCTGTGATTCTCCTCCTCTGCCCTTGAAGGCCGGTAACTGTGCGAGGGAGAAGCAGCGTGAACTGCGGGGCTTTGGAAGGAGACAGCAATGTGAACATCGGGGTGAAGGAACAGCTGATGGGAACCGCAGCCAACTCACCTTGGAGAGGGATGGGATGGGATGGGATGGCAGAGAGGGAGAGGAGAGCTCTAAATCAGCGTGGAACTGCCAAGCTGCAGCTGAGATCCAGCTCAGCAGCAACCTGGCCGCGGCATCTGCCTTCAGCAGCCGCGGAGCTGAGCAGATTGGCACCGAGCGGGGTGAAGAGGCAGGGCAGACCCTGCCTCAGAATGAAGGCAGGACTTCCACTACGTGAGGAGCTCCAATAAATGCTGTCCCCAGCCAGCAAAGCAGGAGCATGCGGAGACCCAGCCCGATCGGTCCTTCCCTGCACATCCTTCGCAACTGGGAAGGGTCACTTCAGCCCATCCCCTGCCGACTCCTCGCCTGCTGCTCCCTCGCTGGGCCTCGGGGCTGGTGCTGGCTGAAGACCTTGGTGGGGCCTTGTCTAGCAGTGAGCTGCTGTGGAAATGCTCAGCTTCCCGAGTTCTGGGTGGTTCTGGATGCTGAACCAGCCCAAAGGCTGAACTGCCTTTGCCAGACTCTGCAGCCATTTCAAACCCGCCTGGCTGTGCTCCTGTGCGACTGGACCTAGGGGATCCTGCTGTGGTGGGGGACTGGACTGGGTGATCTTTCCAGGTCCCTTCCAATCCCTAATGTTCACTGGTGCTGTGGTGACTGTGACCCAAAACATGAGAGCTTGAAGAGTTACTTAAAAACCAGGGGACTGTTTCACAACCCCCTGGCCCAGCTCTGCCCACAGCAGCAGAGAGGGACCAGTGCAGCTGGCAGGTGGGTTCAGGGTGTTTCGGGGCTGGGCTGGCAGCTCTGCCCCCGCTGCTGCAGTCAGGAGCTGGAGTGTCTGCCTCACGTCCATCTCACGTCAGCGCAGCTCTGGGAGAATTCCAAGCAGGTTATCAATTCCATCAGAGTTGGGAGCCAGGGCTGAGGCTTGATAAGCTCCTGCACCGGCTGATTAAGATGGAGGGAAGAAGAGCCTCCAGTTTAACTCCCACCTGACCTTTCCGGAAGAGGCTGCATGCTGAAAAATGCCATTTGGAGCTCTTAAAGGTTTGATGCCCGGAACATCCCAGAGCTGTTTAAGGAGGCTGGTATTCAGCTGCTTCATGTCCTGCCAGCTCCTGCTCGCACTCCCAGCAGCAGCAGCCTCAGTGGGAGGCTCAGAAGGATTTAGCAAAGGTCAATATTTGAATGTGCAAAACTCACCTAGTCTGTCGGAGGGTGGGGAGCGCTGCCGCAGCAGCCAGCACCAAGTCGGCCTCAGTTCCCACGCGGGGAGGACGGCGGCTGGAAAAGCTCTTGACGGTCCGGTGCTGCTGGCTCTGGTCATCTGCACAGAACAGCTTCTTCACCCTCTGTCCTCACGGGGCTGTGACACAGTCCTGCCTCAGCGCTCCCGGAGCCCTGCAACCCCCCTGCCTGTTGTTGTGACATGACAGAGACAAGTTTTGTGGGGGCTGTTGTGAGATGCTGCTGCAGCCTCCGGAACAACCAGGACATTCCCAGTGGGAATCACACAATCCCAGAACATTAGGGACTGGAAAGGACCTCGAAAGATCAGCCAGTCCCATCCCCCTGACACAGCAGGATCCCCCACATCCAGTCACACAGGAACAGCCCAGGAGGGTTTGAAATGTCTCCAGAGAAGGAGACTCCACAACCCCCCTGGGCAGCCCCTGCCAGGGCTCTGGCACCCTCACTGCCAACAAGGTCCTTCTCACACTGATGGGGAACCTCCTCTGCTCCAGCTCACACCCGCTGCCCCTTGTCCTGTCACTGGGTGCCCCTGAGCAGAGCCTGGCTCCATCCTCCTCACACCCACCCTTCACATCTTGATCAACATCCATGGGGTCACCCCCCAGGCTCCTTCTTTCCCAGCTCCCTCAGCTTTTCCTCAGCAGGGAGATGCTCCCCTCCCTGCATCACCCCTGTGGCTCTGCGCTGGGCTCTCTCCAGCAGCTCTGCCTCCTTCTGGAGCTGAGGGGCCCACAACTGGACACAAGATTCCAGCTGTGGTCTCCCCAGGGCAGAATAGAGGGACAGGAGAACCTCTCTGCATCTACTAACCACCCCGCTTTTATCCACACCAGGATGCCATTGGCCTTCTTGGCCACCAGGGCCCATTGCAGGCTCCTGGCCATGCTGCTGGCCAGCACCCACAGGTCCCTTTCTCCTGCGCTGCTCTCCAGCAGGTGGAAGAATCATTCCCAGTCAGGCCAGGCTGGGAACACCCTTCCTCATGCAACCCCCCTGCCCCAGGCCCAGAATCACCTCGGGTGAGCAGCAGACAGGTGAAGCAGAGCCAGAACGCAAACGGAGCCCCGACTGGAATCGCCAGGAGCGATGCTGCTCGCTGGCAGGACCACGACATCTGCAGCTTCCCTGGATTCTGTGGAAGAAGGAAGAGGTTTCAGTGGAGCAGAGTAATGAACCCCGAGCAGAGGAGCTGCCGCAGCCATCGACAGCTGCTGCGGAGCCAGGATGAATATTTCATCTCCCGGCGCACGAGAGCTCCGCACGTGTCTCGGGGCCGCGGCGGCGTGGTGATGGGCAACCGAGGGGTAGTAGAGCTGCGGCAGGAACATATGATGGGGGTTGGTTCCAGGATTCCAGGATCCTTCGCTGCCGTTTCGTTCACACCCAGCGATTTGACAGGCAGCCAGTTTACACTTCAACACCAGAGAGAGCGACAAGAGGCTCCTGTTCCTTGGAAGCGGCCAGATGCCAGAACCCTTCCCATTCTGGTGGCCCTTCTGGTCCCGTGTCAGGGCCATGTGCTGGGCCAGGCAGGAGGGGGCCGAAGAGGCCGGGCAGGGGCTGCTGGCTCTGTCCCACCCTCTTCTGCCTCTTTTGGAGCCCCAGAGCCTTTGGCTCCACTGGAAGAAGGAGCAAACGCTCCTGTTCTCCAGCAGGGACCGAATCTGTGTGGGAGGCCAGGACGGCAGGAGCACGGCGAGGCTCCGCGACCCCAGGAAGCCCTAGTGGGTGAGTGCTGGGGCCTCCCCGCTGCTTCCCAACACCTACAGACACCAGTGAATCCCTTGGTAGGTAAATTCCTTCCAGGAGCTGAAGTGTCATTAAGTTTCCCATCCCGGAGCGATGTACAATTAGTTGAGCTCATTAAGCCCTGTAAAAGCCCTTGTTAGTTACCCATCACCTGCTACTGCTCTGGGCCAGCGGGCTCCTGCATCAGCACAGCGAGTCCCTGCAGACCAGGGGGTTGGCACTGGGGCTCCAGAGCCAGGATGGCAGCACCAGGGTCCCCACTTGTGAGCCACAGAGTCACGGGGTGTGGAGCAGGAGTGTGACAGTCACCACCAAAGCGCAGCTGGGCACCACCAGGACATGAACTGGGCAGCCCCCTGCTCACACCCTGCGCCACGGGCGTCGTCTCCCTCATACCCAGCTCCTCCCTCACACCCTGCACCATGGGCATCACCTCCCTCACACCCAGCTCCTCCCTCACACCCTGCACCATGGGCATCACCTCCCTCACACCCAGCTCCCAGATCCAGTCACACAGGAACAGTCCCAACAGGGTTTGAAACATCTCCAGAGAAGGAGACTCCACAACCCCCCTGGGCAGCCCCTGCCAGGGCTCTGGCACCCTCACTGCCAACAAGGTCCTTCTCACACTGATGGGGAACCTCCTCTGCTCCAGCTCACACCCACTGCCCCTTGTCCTGTCACTGGGTGCCCCTGAGCAGAGCCTGGCTCCATCCTCCTCACACCCACCCTTCATACACTGATCAACACCCATGGGGTCACCCCTCAGGCTCCTTCTTTCCCAGCTCCAGAGCCCCAGCTCCTTCAGCCTTTCCTCAGCAGGGAGATGCTCCTGTCCCTCCATCACCCCCGTGGCTCTGCCCTGGGCTCTCTCCAGCAACTCTGTGTCCTTCAGTGAGATGGGGGACGCCTCAGACCCACTGGCTCAGCGAGGAGCCGTGGGATGGATGAGGAGCTCGGGAGCGAGCTCAGGGCTGCTCCAGCTCATCTGTGGTTTGGGCTGCTCTTGGGATGCGCCCCGAGCCCTGCACGTCCCTGCTGCCCCGACTGGCAGGGGTGCGTCAGCGGGCAGACCGCCACTTCAAGAACCCGCCGGCCCCGTCCCACGGGAGCTCGCAGGGGAACAAGTGCTCCTGTCACAGCGCGGCGATAACCCGGCGGGACACGCGTCCCTGCCTCCCCGGAGGCCTGGCACAGCCGCTGCTGAGGGCTAACGCCCTGGGCCAGCCAGAGCAGCCTGAGGACCGCCGCCTGCTCTGCTGATCAATTTCGTCGCCCTCGCCATCTCCGCTCAAACCTGGGCCACCCTGAGCCTGGCAGAGTGGATTTCAGGGCACAGGGGGCTGTCTGCTGCTTAGGAGACTACTCCAGCTCCACTTGCTCTCTGCTCACTTGCATCAGCGTCTTCCAAAGTAGGACACAGCGCGCGGACGGCTGCTATTTCGGTCCCTCACAATGTGTTTTTATAGTCCTTTTCCTCCCGCTCCCTTCTCTTCCCTTTTATCGGAGACAAACAACAGCTGCGGTGTTGGCATGGAGCTGGGACGGGGGAGCCGGAGGTTAGCAGAGGCACCGAGATAAGCGGTGCTGGTGTAAATCAGAGCCCTCACAACGCTCAGACGAGGAACTGTCGCTTCTTCTGCAAACCCCGGGCGACCCTGCTGCCCTCCCACGTGCCGGGCACCTGGGGTCTCCCCTCGGATAGAGTCTGGACACTTCACTTTGGGGTGGGAAAGGCAGCGAGCGGGGCTGTGCTCACACTGTGGAACCACAGAGCATCAGGGGTTGGAAGGGACCTCGAAAGGTCGTCCAGTCCAGTCCCCCCGACACAGCAGGATCCCCTACATCCAGTTGCACAGGAACAGCCCAGGAGGGTTTGAAATGTCTCCAGAGAAGGAGACTCCACAACCCCCCTGGGCAGCCCCTGCCAGGGCTCTGGCACCCTCACTGCCAACAAGGTCCTTCTCACACTGATGGGGAACCTCCTCTGCTCCAGCTCACACCCACTGCCCCTTGTCCTGTCACTGGGTGCCCCTGAGCAGAGCCTGGCTCCATCCTCCTCACACCCACCCTTCACATCTTGATCAACATCCATGGGGTCACCCCTCAGGCTCCTTCTTTCCCAGCTCCAGAGCCCCAGCTCCTTCAGCCTTTCCTCAGCAGGGAGATGCTCCTGTCCCTCCATCACCCCTGTGGCTCTGCCCTGGGCTCTCTCCAGCAGCTCCGTGTCCTTCTGGAACTGAGGGGCCCAGCACAACTGGACACAAGAGTCCAGCTGTGGTCTCATCAAGGCAGAGTAGAGGGGGAGGAGAACCTCTCTCGATCCGCTAACCACCCGCTTCTGATCCACCCCAGGATGCCAATGGTCTTCTCGGCCACCAGGAAGGGTTAAACCCAATACTCTATTCAGAACCCCACTGGGTGATGCCCCACCCAGAGGCAAAGAACAGCTTTAAGCAGCAAGTCTGCCCCACTGGCTCTGTGCTGGCTACCAAAAGTGGGTGCTGAGCCCAGCCTGGGCATGGGGAGGTCCAGCATCACCAGGAACCACACAGCCCCTCGCTGTAGAGGGCTCTGCCCAGGCTGCCAGGGCCACCTGAGAGGCTACCAAGTGTTGGGTCAAACCAACCAGGTCCAACCCCAGGACGCGGGGCAGTGGGAACAGCCCAGGGTCCCACCTTTGGGTTCTCACATCCCTGGGAGTTCAGTGCCAGAGGTTTCAGACAGGGGTGCTGCTCTGCATCTGCCGGGCTTCTGGGAAAGCTGCGGGCTGATCAATAGCTGATTAATCTAGTGAAGAAATTAATGTATTAAAAGCAGCGACTCTCGCTCATCGATCTCCTCGCTTCTAACCCGCCGGTGCCAAGGCCCGCAGCCCCGCTCCAGCGGGCGGCTACAACATCCATCTATTTAATCCCATATGGATATAATTTACTAAGCAACGTCTTTGATTGAGTAAATGTGGGGCCATTGATCCCGCGGCTGAATTATCTGACTCGACTGGCACCGCGTCCCGGTTCATAGAGAGAGCAGCCGCTCCGGGGAGCGCTTTCTAACGACAGCTCGCTGGAGCCCGGAGAGCTGCTGCTCGCCGCAGCGCGGACACGACGCGTCTCTACAACACCTGAACACGATAACGTTTATCTGATGCAGAGCAGGCCCCTGGGCTCTCGAACGCAGCCCCGGGGGCTCCCAGGCTGCAGCCCCACAGAAGCTCTGTGCTGTTTGCATGCCAGCACAAGGCTCGGGGACCAGGTCCGTTAGCCAGTCACCCCCAACAGACCCGCTCCCAGCACAGGCAGGTGCCCTGCCGGCCCTGGCAGCAGCTGCCCCACTGAGCTCTCTGCCCTCTGCTCCCAGGAGCTGCACCCCAACACTGCTGACTCTGGCTGCTGTGCGGGACAAGACAGGTGCTGGGTGGCAGCCCATGGTGTGGCCACTCCTGCTCCCATGTGCCAGCCCCGGTGTGACTGGCTGCACTGGCCAGAGGACCAGGAGGATGGTTGCCGCAAGCAGACAAATGCTGATGAGTCTCCTGGGCGTTTGGCTCCAGAATGGGAGATTAGGTCCCTCCACTTACAGGAGCTCTACTGGCTCAAACTGAGGGCTGTTGAGTTAGAGGAAGAGGAGGCTGAGGGGAGCCCTCATCGCTCTCTACAGCTCTCTGAAAGGACCCTGCAGAGATGCTGGTGCTGGGCTCTGCTCACGGGTCATCAGTGACAGAAGCAGAGGGAATGGCTTCAAGCTTCAAGATCCTGCTCCAGCAGGGGGATTGGACTGGAGATGATCTTATGAAGTTCCTTCCAATCCCTAACGTTCTGTGAGTCTGTGATTCAACAGGGGAGGGTTAGACCGGACATCAGGATGAAATTCTTCCTAGAGAGAGCGGTCAGGCCCTGGGATGGGCTGCCCAGGGTAGGGGGTGAGTCCCCATCCCCGGATGAGTTTAAAAGTCACCAAGATGTGGTGCTGGGGGATCTGGTTTAGGGGTGAACTTGTAGAGTGGGGTTGATGGTTGGGCTCGCTGGTCCCAGGGGTCTTTTCCAGCCTGAGTGATTCTGTGATTCTATGTCCCGCACCGGGCAGCAATGAGACCAGCCACGGCCTTGGAGCAGCCATCGCCGGCTGCATCGGAGCGCTCAGGGTGCCGGAGCTGCCTCTACACCGATGTGACCCTGCACCACCGAGGACCTGCTGGCTCCGGCAGCGCCTTCCCAAGGCCGCTCACTTTACCCGGGTGCCAAGAGGAAGGAGACTTAATGAAATGCTGCGCTTGACAAACGCGATCCCAACACTCGCTCCCGTGGGACCGCTCCCGCGCCGCCCCTCGCCCGGCCCGCGCTGCGTCACCCCGCAGGAGCGAGGGCAGCCCATCGCTCACGTCCCGCGCCGCTCCACCCCAAAACACCACCCAGTCGTGAGGCCGCTGCGACAGCCCAAAGGCGCCCAGGCATTAGCCGAAGAAAGCGATGTTTTTATGAGAGCATTTCACCCCTGGACGGGGATCTCAGGGCTGCGGATCTCCCAGCCGCATCCGCAGCCGGACCCGGGGTGTCGGGGAGGTCATTTGCTCCCGGCGCACAAGGAGAGGGAGTCAGGCAAGGTAATGCAGGGTGGAAATCAAAGCACCGCTGCCGTCTGCGGCGCCGCCACACTGAGCACTATCAGCTGCACCATCTAAATTATGAGGAGATGCGACTCTCTGATGATGAATTCAGAACATAACGAGCAGGGTAGGACAGGCCCCGAGGGAGGGGGGCAGGGGAGCGTGCCACTTGTGGAGCTGTTTATCAGAACAGAGAGATGCTTCTGGATCTTCAGATGTTCTTGTTCTCACCGCTCAGTGCCGATGCCGATAAGCCAGACCCGTTTGTTTGCTGCATGGCAATTACAGGGTCGCTCTGAACTGCCTATTCGACAGCTTCTCCCCCCAGAAAAGGCTCTCGCTGCGCAGCTCGGGGTTTTGCTCCTCAGAATCCACCACTTCAAACCCATTTTAAAATGCAGTCGTATTCTGCTGCTTCTGTCCCGGGCTTCTAAGCTGCGTCTTTCAAACTGGGAGCTTCTTAAGGAAGGGAAGATGCTTCAGCCTCCAGAACAACAAAGAACATCTCCTTCTTCTCCGAGCGCTGCAGAGAAGGACCCTCAGGGGTCCCGTCACAGCGGGGACATGGCAGGAGCCCCCAGCCCACAGAATGCCAGAACATTAGGGACTGGAAGGGGCCTCCAAAGATCATCCAGCCCAATCCCCCACCACAGCAGCATCCCCTAGACCACGTCGCACAGGAACATGACCGGGGGGGTTTATACGTCTCCAGAGAGCGCTGCCACCCGCTCTCCACTTTGTCAGAGAGCTGCGGGCAGCCCCAGCCTGTGGCATCTGCATCCGACATGCCGGATTTACCTGGCACGCACGGCTCTGCCCATGTCAAGGAGGGGGAAAGAGAACCAAGAGAACAGCTGTGTGTCGGGGCTTTTCAGACTCAGCCCTCGTGCCCCTCCTAAGCCGGCTTTGTGCGACAAGCCACATGGAAAGCAGCAAAGACACCGGTTTGATCTCCCCTT
Organism: Rhinopomastus cyanomelas; assembly: GCA_013400115.1. Classification (NCBI taxonomy): domain Eukaryota; kingdom Metazoa; phylum Chordata; class Aves; order Bucerotiformes; family Rhinopomastidae; genus Rhinopomastus; species Rhinopomastus cyanomelas. Next base: position 632,289 of record VXBP01006021.1, on the reverse strand, counting down.
AATGAAGCGCCGAAGCTCCCGCACCTCTGGCGAGGCCGGTGCCGCGGTGGAGCCGACCGGTGGCAATTAGGAGTCGGGGGTATTGTGCTAATCCCACACTTGCAGTCATTTTCCCCCCAGTAATTAGAGCAGAGCAAATAAATCCGTGTGCGGCTGATTTAAATAAACTGCCACGAGAAGGATGATTTGCAGCTGCCTCTCCTTGCAAATCACCTCTGTGCTGCTGCCACAGATCGCAGCGATGATTTGTGTTTCCTCGAACCAAACGCGGCCGATGCGGATGGCAGGTTCAGCTCTCGGACACGATGGGGAGTGGTGTCAGGGCGCTGGGTCAGGCACAAGGACGTTGACACGATGGGGAGCGGCGTCAGGGTGCTGGGTCAGGCACAAGGATGGGGACACGATGGGGAGCGGTGTCAGGGCGCTGGGTCAGGCACAAGGATGGGGACACGATGGGGAGCGGCGTCAGGGTGCTGGGTCAGGCACAAGGATGGGGACACAATGGGGAGCGGCGTCAGGGCGCTGGGTCAGGCACAAGGATGGGGACACGATGGGGAGCGGCGTCAGGGCGCTGGGTGAGGCTCAAGCTGCTCGGAGCCCTGGTGCCCGGATCAGACTGCGCTGCCCAGCACAACAGACACATGGTGTGAGTTGAGATTCAGATCGCAGCATCTGTTTGGAAATGAGAAGGTGCTCTTGTCCAAGTGACTGGCAGAGAGAGATGGTCAATAAGCCCTAGAAATGAAGCTTCTGTCTTACTGCTGGCTGGGAGGACCGGGTGCTCTTCAAGGCCCTGTGACACAGCAGCCTCCCTCCCTGGGAAACAGACAACCCCCACTGATGCCATCTATGGAGCTGGGAGAGCTGGGGAGATCCTAAACCCCATCACCTGGATGTACAGATGTCAGTAACCAGGGTAACCGCCAGAGGCAGAGGAGCTGGGAGACATCCCAAAGCTCAGGGCTGAATGAGTTCAGGTTCTCTGAGAGGCTGGTGAAGATGGCACCGGACCACCATCAGGCCTGTTGCAGCCAAACCTTCAGGTCCTTAAGGAATCACAGAAGCACAGAACATCGGGGACTGGAAGGGACCCCGAAAGATCACCCAGTGCAGTCCCCTTGCCTCAGCAGGATCCCCTAGGTCCAGTCGCACAGGAAGATGCCCAGGCGGGTTGTGCCAGTCTGCCCGAGCACAGGGCTCCGCTGGGGCTACAAAAGCCCCGGCGCTGCGTAGCCAGAGCGGGATCTTTGTTTACCAGATGTCAGCTAATAATCAGAGGTATTAAAGCAGCCCTGAGAGCCGTTGCCAGAGCCGCGCACAGGCGCCCGAGCTAAGCCGGCTGATTTACAGACTGCCTCACGCCTGCTCCGCACAAGCTGGGCTGAATGTAATCTGCTAAAAACACCCCGATGGGACCCATAAACTTTATATAAGGAGCCTTAACTCAAACAGTAAGAGGCTCCGAGGAGCCATGGAGAAGGGCTCGCACACTGCAGCGGATGGATTGTGTAAGGCGTGCGGGTTTGTCTTTGTGCTCGCTGCTGCTCCGCTGTTTGTTTTGCAAAACAAAAGCAGCTCTGTCCAAACGGCTCCCTGAGCTCCTCTGCCTCCAACACGGGCAGAGCAGCCAGCATCCATCCACCCATCCATCCAGGCAGCAGAGCAGCTGGGTGACCTTTCCAGGCGCTGGTCTGCAGCGGGGATCTGTAAACAGAAGGGTTCCCATCACTTGCTGGGATTTTGCCCTCCTGCTACAGTGGGAAATGGTAAAACTCCACCGGGAAAAACCCACTTGACACCGGGATGAAGCCTCTCCGTTAGTGGGGCTGCTCTGCCCGGAGTAGGGAGCTGTGGACTGATGATGTGTTTGGTGTCGGAGGGGTGCCTGAGGTCAGAGCTGCACCCTGTGGAGGTGGGGGAGATGGCTCCTCAGCTGCTGCAGGGGCTGGAGAATGGCCACGGTGGAGCTCGAGCGACCCAGACCACTTCTCCAGTGCCCCTTGCACCAGCCAGAGTGCTCACGACACCACCACAGCTCAAACCTGCTGCCCTCCTGATCCCATCTCCATCTGTATTGCTTCCCAGAGGAACGAGTCCCTGTTAAAAAGCATCAAGAGGCTGTCCAGAGACCATGAAGAGAGCCTGGAAATGCATTATCTCCCCAACCCCGAGACAAGCAGGGGTCCGGCTGTTTGATGCCACGCTGAGATAATTGTTTCAGAGGATCTAAACGTAGAAAAGACTTTAAACCAAGTTTGGAATCAATAGCGATTTTAATTTGCAGCTCGCAGGCGGCTTTGACAAACGGCCCCGCGAAGGAGGATAAATAATCGAGTTTCAATTATATTTCTGTACAATATTTATCTTATTGGGAGCCGCGCGCCGCCGAGCTAATTCAATTTTCTGCTGCCAGCCCCTGCTTGTTCCCCTTTCAGCGGTAATATACAGCGTGGTGAAGAGGGACTAAATCTTCCCGGGTGAGTGGCACTTCATCCCTGAACGGGAGCAGTTCTGGAAAAGAAAATAAACCAACAGCAGAGCTCCTCGAGGGAGAGAGAAGAGAGGCCCTGAACATCCTCCTGGGCTGGGAAAAAGGAGCCTGAGGGGTGACCCCTTGGATGTTGATCAACATGTGAAGGGCGGGTGTCAGGAGGATGGAGCCAGGCTCTGCTCAGGGGCACCCAGTGACAGGACAAGGGGCAGCAGGTGTGAGCTGGAGCAGAGGAGGTTCCACATCAGTGTGAGGACCTTCTTGCCCACAAAGGTGCCAGAGCCAGAGGGGATGGTGGGAGATCATTCACTGCTGCCTCCCTGTTGGACACAGAGCCCTGACGGTCACTCTGGACCTCATGGCACTGCACAGGCTGCAAAGGGGGCTGCTGGCCTGACAGAGATCCAAATTTAAGCTGACTTTGGAGCCTGGGGATGGAAGTTTCACATCATCTTTGTGTAAAGGTGAAGCCAAACGCTGACTGGGCACTCCAGTCCACCCAGTGAGGTTAATCACAGAATCCCAGAACATTAGGGGTTGGAAGGGACCTTGAAAGACCACCCAGTTCAGTCCCCCTGCCACAGCAGGATGCCCTAGATCCAGTCACACAGGAACATGGCCAGGAGGGTTTGAAATGTCACTAGAGGTGCCCAGTCCGCCCGTGCCGACACAGGAGAGCAATGAATGGCCTTTTTAACTGGTGCCCAGCATCTGCCTCCATGCTGGTGGCTGACCCAGCTCTCAGACGGGGTTTTCTCCCCCAGCAGACACCACAGCTCCCTCTGAACGCAGCAAGCGATGCAGCGGAGCAGGGTGCAGGGGGAGGACAGACTGCATTAGCAGGACCACGATGCCCAACTTCCTGACGTTTCCACAACTTTTGTCTCCTCCAATTCCTCCTCCTGAGCCTCCAGCAGCGACTTCTGCTCCTGCCCCGGTGCCTTTCATCTCACTCTAACTTGCTGCCTCTGGGGGTGGCAAACGAGCCCCAAGCACTCACTCCATGCAAAAAGTCAGGCAGCTGCTGCCTGTGGGCACCTGTGCTGGTGCCAGTCCACTTCAGCTGCACCAGTGCAACCAGCCAGGCTGCTGGGGAAACACAGGAGCGGACAGGAGGCCACTCAGCTACAGGCTGGGAATTGTTTGCAGCAAAGCGACAGCTGCTGACGGCTCGTGAGGACATTCCCTGAAGGACTGTGTGAGCAGCTTGGAAACAAAACAACTGGAAGGGGGAAAGATGGAGGAACTGACTCAACATCTGTGTTTTTCTTGGAAACCTGTTCTCCGAGGAGCAGCGGGGAAGGTGACATTCGCACGAGGCAGGAGAGGGAGGTGGGATTCACGGCTGCCTGTAGTCCCGGCACAAAGCAGGGGATCCAGAGGCAAGCGCTGGAGCTGCCGCCTCTCCTTCACAGCTTCTGCACCACCTGCAGGACTTCCAATGAGAAACACGGCCCCACTTCAGCACTGGTCCTCTGGCTGCTCTGAACTGGGTTCTGAGCCTGTCCTTGGAGTCAGCCACACCGACAGGCTGGAGGGAGCAGCCCCACCACCAGCCCCTCTCCTCCTGGCTCTGCTGGGAGCCAGCCCTGCTGTTCCGCAGCCTCCCCCCCGCCGACAGTTTGGGTGACAAGTGTTAGATGATGTCTACATTTCCCACCGAGCTGGCACCACTCTGGAGCCAGAGTCCCGCAACAGGCACCTGCAGAGGCTGCGCTGGCAGCGAGCGCCGCGGGAGCGAAGCAGCCGCGCTGTTCTCTCGCCCTCGGAGTGCCGAGACCCGCGCCACGTCCTCCTTCGCTGCAGCCGGCTTGGCGGCAGCTTTAGCCGCGAAAGCTTCTATTTGAGAGCTGCAAGCACAGCTGAGAACGCGGCTGACAACTGTTGCTGCGGGCTCCCTTGGCAGCAGCCCGGGCAGCAGATTGCCTTGAGCTGCCCCTGCAGGTTTCAGTCTCCCAGCTCCTCCTCAGAGACAGGGCTGGTGCTGCGGAAGGCACCACGAGCACCGTCACCCCACGCAGCCCTGAGCTGCTACCTCATTACCCAGCGGCTGGGCTAGTTTAGCCACCGATAACAGGAGCCCTCAGGTGATGGATGAGCCTGGTCCTATGTTTCCATTACTCACTCTGCCACGGCGTTCAGTGCTCTGAGGGGCAGGTCAGGCTTTGAGGAGCAAGGAGCTGCACAGGGAGAGTGGCCAGGACACACAGGACCCCCTCACTTGCTTAGCTGCTGCCCAGTGCTCTCCTCTCTCACCACTTCACCTTTGCCCAGCACGCAGGCTGGGGCTCCCCCAGAGCCTCCCCCTGTGCCTCTGGCCAGAGCTGATGCTCCAGCTTTGCAGCTTCCAAAATTCTGGGGGATCTCCAACCCTCGACCTCCAAGAAGAAAGAGCAGCTCCAGGTGTGAGCTGGAGCAGAGGAGGTTCCACATCAATCTGCGAAGGACCTTCTTCCTGGTGAGGGTGACAGAGCCCTGGCAGAGGCTGCCCAGGGGGGCTGTGGAGTCTCCTTCTCTGGAGAAGTTTCAAACCCGCCTGGGCTGTTCCTGTGTGACTGGATCTAGGGGACCCTGCAGCATTGGGGGGACTGGACTGGATGACCTTTCCAGGTGCCTTCCAATCCCCCCTCCAATGACTCCCACTGAGGCCACCGAGGTGCAACGCTGCACACCCCAGCACCGGGCTCTGCGGATGAACAGGGTGCAGGAGAGCAGCCCGTCCCTGGGATTGTAGCCCTTCCAGATCAGCCGAGCGCAGAAGCGGCTGAAGATGGGGAAGTTTCCTTTCATTTTATTTTCAAAGTAATAAACCTGTAATTAGCCAACAGTCATCAGTCTGAGGGGGGAAAGAAAGGATTAATGAAGTAATTAAGCCGGCTGCATTCCCCCAGCGCAGGCAATCGATGCCTTATCGCGGTGTAAGGGGATATCTGGAGGGGAAGGAGGGTGCCTGGAAACAATTAAAAGAAGCTAAATATTGACAGAGAGAGAAGAGTTTGTTTGGCCTCCCTCAGGAAACAGGAAGTGATGAAGAAAGAGACAAACTCCCGGGGCTGGAGCCCAGGATGCTCGATCCTTGTTTAACTCCTTAGAGAAAACGCGGACTAGGGACCACCAGTAGTATTGGCCGAGTAACTCGTTTGTATTTAAGTAGGACAAGAAGAACCAGCAAACTCCCTTGTAATCACCCTCCGTCCCCTGAAGCTTAAAGAAACCCAGATCTGCCATCGCAGAGCCTGCAAACGGGGCGAGTTTGCATTTGTATGAGATCTCGGAGCACGGCCCCTCATCCTCCTGTCTCACACACTTGTCCCCGTGGCTCCCTTTGCTTCCTCCTGTCAGCCTAAAGGTAATTTCCACTCAGTTTATGCTCCAGAAGCTAGTCTTTCTTGTTCAAAACACAGCTCCAGCCTCTCCCGGTTCAAGAGAGTCACTGGGGCTGTAAGGAGCGGCTCAGGCAGTTGCTCCTCTTCCCTCGCAGTCTGCCTCTCACCACAAAACCACCAGCAGTGGTCACTGGTTGTTGTGGAGGTCACTGGCAGCTGCTGCAAATACAGCTGACGGGGTTCAACAACTGGACCAGGAAGCACCAGGAGCTGCGAGGCAGCCACTGGGGTCACCACCAGAGTGCTCAGCCAGCCTCCAACACAGGAGGGGCAGAGCAAGGAGCTGGTGCCTCCCATCCTCATCTTCTGGGCAGAGCAAGGAGCTGGTGCCTCCCATCCTCACCTTCTGGGCCAGGGACCGTAGAGCCACAGGGCAGAGACTGGTGGGTCTCCTCTAGCCCTTCTGTGGGGCAGACAACGGCCAGAGGGCAAGGAACCTCTTGCAGGAAAGTCGGTACAGAGAGACTCCCTCATCTTGCCCTGGTGTCCCCAGGGCAGCTCTCCAGCTGCTTCGAGAGATCTTCCCTGAGTGATGCTCATGACATCCAGGGGCTCAGCAGAAGCAATTAACTGCATGACAACAACTGTGGAGAAGAGCCCTGTGTCCATCCACTTCTGTTCCACAGCAAAGTCTTCTTCTGGCTCTTAACCTGGGCTGGATGCAGGGGGTGACCCAGCAAGGACATGGCAGGGACCGTGCTGGGATTAGCTCAGCTCCGCAGGAGTCTCCACAAGAACCATCACTCCCGGGAGGCTGGGCACAGGGTTCCAGCTGTCCCATTTCTTTACCACATCGTCCTTTGAGCCTTCTTGGATTGGTTAGAGGAAGGAGCTGGGTTTCAGCACCAGCAGATGGGTCCTGTCTTGGCTGAGCAGTGGTCTCTCACGTGAGCTCTGAAGGGCTCAGAGGGGCTGCATCAAGGACTGGCCCTGGACTGGGCTGCCCAAGGTGGTGGCAGAGTCCTCATCCCTGGATGAGTTTAAAAGTGTTGGGGGACCCGGTTTAGGGGTGGCCTTGTAGAGTGGGGTTGATGGTTGGGCTCGCTGATCCTGGGGCCTTTTCCAAGCGGAATGATTCCGTGATTCTAAGGAACGAGAACCGCGGGGCAGTGAGAGGAAGGCTCCACTCAGACGGATGGACGTGGGGGAGCAGAGTTTGGGCCGACCAAGGCCCGTTTCAAACCATCCTTTTAATTAAATCGGGGAGGTTTTTAACTGATAAAAACATCCTTAGGCAGATGTAATGGCATTTAGCTGCTTTAATTGGGATGTCTCTCTTTGGGGCTTGCAGACAGAAACAGATAATAAGGCAACAAGCCCAGAGCACGGGGGCTGTGAACCCTGGCGCTCGCAGCAGCCGACGGCTCGCGCTACGAAAGCGAACCCTGCTATCAGGCGGCGCCGAACAGCTTGTTTGGGGAGAGGGCCAGCACCGGGCGTCATTCACGGGGCTCCGGGGACAGGGCAGCTTGTTGTTACAAGACGCGGCTCCGCAGCAGAGAAGGCGTTCTCATTTGAATAAAACAAAAGGGGACGTTGATCAGGCTGGCACTTAATTGTCGGCATCGCCGAGGAGTTTTGTTCCCGCTATAATTCATGAATTGGGACCGAGCAGCAAAGCAGGGAACCAGGCGTCTTTGTCCTGCGCAATTACAGCTGTCGGCTTCGATTCCAGCATCAGCCGTGCCACAGCGAGGGGGGAACGAGGGAGGAACCTGCGAGTCCAGAGGAAACCCTGAGTAACAACCCCAGGGACCAGGATGACGTGGGGGCTGGCCTGCTGGAGAGCAGCGGAGGACAAAGGGACCTGGGGGTGCTGGTGGCCAGCAGGATGGCCAGGAGCCAGCAATGGGCCCTGGGGGCCAAGAAGGCCAATGGCATCCTGGGGTGGATCAGAATGGGGACGGTGAGGAGATGGAGAGAGGTTCTGCTGCCCCGCTACTCTGACCTGGGGAGACCACAGCTGGAATCTTGTGCCCAGCTCTGGGCCCCTTCCAATCCCTAATGGTCTGTGATTCTGTGATCCCTGTGCTGGGAGGGTACCCAGCTTGGAGAAGCAGGACGGGTCTGAGCCAAGCCACTGCTTTTGAAAGGACACAGGAGCTGCCGAGCTGCTTCCAGGGACAAAATGAATTCTGTGGCCTGAGACCGCGTCTTGTTCAGTCGCCGCTTCGCTTGTCAGCCAGACCTCCTTGCAGACCCTCAGCCCCTCCTCAGGAAGGCTGTGCAACGCCAGATCCCTGACCACAGCCACACAACCACCCCCAGGCAGCAGAGGAGAGGCTGTGCAGGAGCTCAGCCACAGGCAGAAGCTGCCGGTGAACCTGGTGAAACCTCTCATCAAAGAGCCGCGCTGGAGTAATTGGAGAGGAGAGCAGATGCTGCCGGCAATAAGAGCCTTCGTGAAATCCAGCTGAGAAACCGACTGCGAGACCTACAGGGGCCAATTTCAGCTGTGGGAGGACAAAAGAGACCCAGCGAGCGACTAGCGGAAAAATCCATCGCAAGGTGCCCATCATCAGACGGCAGCGGGGCTGCGGAAGCGAGAGCACTGAACTGGCAGAGAAGGGAAGGGGCCCCCCACAGCCACAATCACAGCCACAGCACCGACACCGCGGCAGCTGGGGGAGCTCTGAGGATCAAAGCGTACAAGTGGTCTCCCCACACGTTCTGAGGAACTCCCCAGCTGCCTGCTGGGGCCAGCTGGCTCCCACACACTGCCCAGTGCCACCAGCACACACACAGTGCCCCCCGGCCCCACAGCTGGCAGCTCTGAGCCCTGCACAGGCTGTTCTCGCTCTCCCAGCAGCAGGTGGAGCACCCTGATCTCTCACTGCGGGGTCCAGGTTCTGCTCCCTCATTCCAGACCAAGGCTCCCACAGAACACGGGCTTTCTCATGGCTGCTCACACTGGCACCTGGTGCTGGATCCGTGGCCAGGACTGCAGCCCGCATGGCCCCAGCTGCTGGTGACAGGCAGTGCCATGGCTGTGCTCCGGGGCTGTGCCCCAGGGGATGGGTGAAGCCCAGCAGAGGATCATGCTGAGGGCTACCCCAGCAGGAGCCCCCCATCACCCTGGGAAGCTGCTCCCAGCCCAGCTGGGGCTCAGAACTGCTCAGCCTAGCGGTTCCCAGCCCTGGAGCCTGGCAGGGAACCTCCCCACAACCAGCTCTTGGAAAAGGTGAACCTGGGCTTGAAAGGCACCAAATCCTTTAATCCCTGCAGCCATTTTAACCCTTGGCCTCCTGAGCCTCACTGGAGGATCTGAAGGCTTTCTGAAATCCCACAGTATCACAAGGATCATTGTACATCCTTAAATCAACCTCCTCTATTCACGGCTCTCCCTTTGTGGGGATTTGTGCTCTGTGAGAGGCACAGCTGTTCCCAAGGAAATGGCCTGAGGTTTGCAAAGCCCCTCCTGGTTTTCTCCCCTCTCTCCTCTTGAGGGTTAACAGTCCTCTGCAGAGCGGAGCAGCCTGTCTATCCACTTTGGTAATTGAAATCAATTTCTCTGCCTTATCTTTAGGAAACCTATATAGTCAGGACACTAATCTGCTGGCTCTGGCATCTTTTAAATGAAAACCTATTTAAAGAAAAGGAAAAGGCCTTTTCCCTGCCTGCTGATGCTCCTCCGCTTGGCTTCCGAGGGAGGGGACCCACGATTGCCACTGGGCAGCCCTTGGGTCTCCTTGGTGCAGCTCCCTGGGGACTCCTGTGGTCACTTGTCCTGGCTCCCACAGGCACCACAGCAGGGTTCCAAGGCCAGGTCCCACCAGCACCCATGGACAAGGGGTCAGGGGTGACAGAGCTAAACCTCACCAGCCTGTTCCGAGCAGTGGGTGAGCGCCTCACCCTAGGATCCTCTCAAACCTTCAATTGCCCACCGAAGCCTGCAGACCCATGTTCTCTCCTAATCTTGGTCATTAGGAGCCCAGCCAAGCCAATAAGAGCTCTCATTCACAATCAGTCAGCCTCGAAATCCCTGTAAGTTGTGATCATAATTACACAGATCAAGCAATCAATAGGGAATCAATCACGCCACCCCTGTCTGAGCACACCCCTGGGTCCACAGACACCAGGTAGGAGGGTCCCAGGAGGGGACCAGCCCATGGCAGCAGCTCTTGCACTGGGCACAGCTGGGTCTCGGGTTTGCTCAGAGCAGGGTGGAGAACCCACAGCCTAGGGAGCGAGACAACAAGACAGCAAGGACCAGGAGCCCCGACGCTGGGGCTCCTGTACGACACAGGGATTGAAGGGACCCGAGTTATGGACACAACAGCCATACAGGACCCATCCCGGATCCGTCTGCGGAAGGAACCACCGCAGCTCCCCGGTGAGAAATGTGCATCTACCACAAGTGAACAGTCTGCAGCTTCCCTGAGCAAGACAATATAATTAGTGGAGGCCCATTAATGCCGCGGGCTAAGCGCCGCTGACCGCACTGATGACAACAGAAAAGGAATCCGCAGTGAAAAAGAGCCCTAGACCCTATAAATCAAAACATTTTGGTGCAGAACGCTCGGGAACACAAGTCTATGAATTGTAATAGAGCATGACCAAGGCTCATCAACAGAAGTAAATATTAAGCCCCCGATGATAAACAGATACGGAGCACCCTATCGGAATGGTGTTTTCAACACATCACATTTAAAGCAGCTCCCTGACTCCTATTCCCTTAATCGAGATAATTTGCTTTAAGTTTTCCCCGCAGCTGAGAAACCACAATTGGCCCCTTTAATATTCTGATAATACAAACTGCTGCTTTATTCCTGTCTGATGCTAATCACTGCGGGTGGAATCCTCTTTGGGTGGAAAAAGCTTGATAAGAGGCTACGTGCCCACAAGAAAATGCAACGTGTGACAGTGATTCCACAGGGTAAGGGCAGGGGAGGGAACGGCCATTGCTCTAGGACAGTGATTCCGTGGGACAAGGGCAAGGGAGGGAACAGCCATTGCTCTAGGACAGTGATTCCACGGGATAAGGGCAAGGGAGAGACTGGCCATCGCTCCAGGACAGTGATTCCATGGGATGAGGGCAGGGGAGGGACTGGCCATCACTCCTGCCTGGGTGTCCCATCCAGTCCTCTGCCTTGCACTGCCACCACAGTCCTTCCAGCTCCCCGAGAAGTCAGTGCCAGGTAATGAAATTATCACAGGATGAGGCTCGCTGAGCTCGCCTGGTGATGGGAATACAAAGCAGGTCTGGGCTGAGGGTGGGAAGGCATTTTGTTTGCAGCAGTCAGCCTGGGACTGGTTTGGGTTATTCACTGAATGCCAGAACATCCGGGGTTGGAAGAGACCTCGAAAGATCATCCAGCCCAATCACCCTGCCACAGCAGGATCCCCTCGATCCAGTCACACAGGAACATCTCCAGGTGGGTTTGAAACGTCTCCGGAGAAGGAGACTCCACGACCCCTCTGGGCAGGGCCAAAACTCACATGGATTTCGGCACTAAGCCCCCCAGCTCCTCCGCAGACCCTCGTACATCCCTGTCCCCCTGTATTGCTCCACTGTCAATGTCAGCCACAGCTCCTGGTTCCATGCAGCTGGGGCTGCCACCTCCAGAAGTGCCATTTGCAGCCTCACCGTGTTGGCAGCCACTTCTCCGACAGAGCAGGAGCAAGAAGCAGCTTGGAGCTGCATTAGTCAATTAATTCATTCCGTTCCTCGGAGGAACATGCATCCTCTCAGCCAGCTCTCTGGGTTCCAATTGTGCCTCCATTAATCTCGAGCGTATCAAACGGAGCACAGGCTCATTGTCAGAGGGAACAATGGGGAACATCGTGGGGAACGCTGCGTCCCAGCGGCAGGAGTGCCCCCACAGCTATTAGTCACTCTGCATTAATGTGCTCGGCATTAATTGCTCGCCAAAGGAGGGGCCACAGGGTCCAACGGGAGTAGCGTTGGCTGCTGAACGTTGGCGATGACAGAAAGGAAGAAGGAAATAGGGGAAACTAAACATTTCCCCGCAGCCTGAGCGGCTTCAGGGCTCCATCACCGGGTGTGTTCTGGCCACCCACTGCTGAGGAGCAGCACAGAGAAGCTGCTCCTGCAGGCACAGCAGAGGCTCTCCAGGGACTGGGACAACAGGGAATCACAGAGCCTGGGGGCGACAGGCAGCCGGAGAGCAGCGAATTAGGACAAGTACTTCCAGAGTGGAAATTGAGCCCATTTCTAGCTGAAGGTGCCCACCTCACACAGCCTGGGGTACTTAGGTTATTGCCAAGAGCTATGGACAAGCACCCCTAGAGCAATGTTGTCACCCCATTGCCCACTGCTCACCAACCCCGGGAGGGAGGACGACAGGGTTTATTTCAGGTTTTGCCACAAGATCAAGGAGCGATGTGAGTTGATCTGTAAATACCTGGCACCCCAACTCCAGTCTCAAAGCACCACAAAAGACCCCTGCAAACGCAAAGCTGACTCAAAATGAACCACTGAGTGCGGGTGATTGAAAGGGGCCACTACAATTACAGACTCGCAGAACATTAGGGATCGGAAGCGACCTCGAAAGATCATCCAGCCCAATCCCCTTGCCAGAGCAGGAGCCCCTAGATCTAGATCTGGACACAAAGAGTGGTTGCTCTTGCAGCATCTCTACCCCTTCTCCTTCCCCCTCCGATACCAATAGGCCACGTCTCGCCTTCGAGTGGCACCTATCCCCCCACACAGCGGCCCGTCACCGGACGGAGCGCATGTGCCAGTCAGCAGCATTAGCAGCTCTAATTGGACCCTTTTAACAAGGTACACAACACGTGTGAAAGCAAATTGCATTCCATAAATCAGGTTAACCTTTCCAACATCGCTCTAAGAAAATTAATTACTCATAGCGGAGCGTGCGACCTTTTCACTGCGCTGGGGATTAGCTTCCATGTCTCCTCTATTTTCCCTCCTTTCTGCTCCTCCCTCCCCCAGGCCACCCTTCTTCCTTCAGTGGAAAGCACCAGAGCCCGAGCAGTGTCACCACGTTGCCGCAGCACTCGCTCCCCAATTCACAGAGCCATTCAGTGTTTGAGCAGAGCCCAGCTAGCATGAGGCCAGAGGAGATCTTCCCCAGGGATTCACAGAACCATTCAGGTTGGAAAAGACCCTTGGAATCACCGAGCCAAACCATCAGCCCCACTCTACAAGTTCACCCCTAAACCACATCCCCCAGCACCACATCTCAGCCACTTTCAAACTCATCCAGGGATGGGACTCACCCCCCACCCCGGGCAGCCCATCCCAGGGCCTGACCACTCTCTCCAGGAAGAATCTCTTCCTGATGGCCAGTCTAAACCTCCCGTTGGAGCTTGAAGCCCTTCCCTCTGCTTCTGTCACTAATGACCTGTGAGAAGAGCCCACCACCAGCATCTCTGCAGAGTCCTTTCAGATAGTTGTAGAGAAAGATGAGGTCTCCCCTCAGCCTCCCCCTTCTCAGACTAACTAGCCCCAGCTCTCTCCATCTCTCCCCATCAGACTGATTCTCCAGACCCCTCCCCAGCTTCGCTGCCTCCCTCTGCCCTCACTCCAGCCCCTCGATGTCTCCCTTGGACTGAGGTAGCCCAAACTGGACCCAGTACTCAAGGTGCAGCCTCCCCAGAGCTGAGTGCAGGGGGACAATCACTTCAATCACCTCCAGCTGCTCTTCCCCAGTGCCCCTCTCCCAATGAAGCTGCTCCCTCTTGTCTGCAGGAGCCTGGTGACTCTCTGAAGGTCTCTATTTCCACCACAAACAACGGCCCCACTTTCCCAACCATTAAAGAGCGACTGAGCGCTCAGAAGAGTAAAAGGGCTTCGCTGTGTTAGTCTGTCAGAAGCTCCTACAAGACCCCTGCAAGTCCCACAGCAGCAAATGTGAGCAGCACAGACCCAGGCTGGGAGGAGCAGGCTCACAGAGCATCAGGGATGGGAAAAGACCTGGAAAGACCAGCCAGCCCAATCCTCCGGCCAGAGCAGGATCCCCTAGATCCAGTCACACAGGTACTTTGGCTCCAGGGGCTTCCTTCTGCTTCCTAGGGCACATTCTAGAACAGGACTAGCAGTGACTGCAGACAGCACAACTCAGGCTGGAGCAGAAGAGCTTTACTGCCCCTTTCTGAGGGAGTGGGATAAGCCGGGGGGGGGCTCCCAGCCCCTGCAGCCCTTTACCCGCCCCGGCAGCATCACCCCACCGCCTCCCTGGTACCTGGGCTCCTCCGTCACAGCAGCTGGGGCAGCTCCAGAACCTTCTGTGAGAAAAGCCAGCCCAAGGGCGCAGCGAGCAGGACAAACCGGCAGCAGGCTCTTCCCTCGGCCCCCCGTAGCAAACTCGGGGCTCTTCCCCCGTACTTGGCATCGCCTTCGCCCCTGGCTGGGGCCTCAGGGTCCTTCTGCCGCAGACAATCCCTCACCAGCGCAAGGGGGATCCGCCGGGCCCGCTGCAAGGCCCGAGCGGGAGCGGCTGCTTCGGGCGGGAAACGGCCTCACGGCGGGAAATCCCCTGAGCACCTGGGGCGGCTCCGAGGGGCGGAAGCGCCTGCGCGATGGGTGGGGGCTACTGCCCAGGTGCTGATGAGGCTAATTGGTGCTAATTGGCGCTAATTGGCCGCTACTTGAATCCACCAGCCTGGGGCTCCGGACGCCCCGGTCGCCCTCTCCCGCAGCTCCGCCTTTCGGCCTCCGGATCTGCCCTCGGCCAGGCCCCAGTCTTCCCCGGCCCTGGCGGCAACTGCCCTGCGGTGGGTCAGGCCCTGGTCCTCGGCTGGGACCGCTGGTACTGGGGGGGTGCCCTCGGGGAGCAGGAGCCCCTGCGCCCCTGTTCGGCCCAGAGGTGGCTGCAGGGAGCTGCCTCTGCCCTGCGCAGGCGAGTCTGGCCTGAGGCCGAGCCCGTTGGAGCTGCCGTTAGACTGACCCTGGCCTCCAGCACTGCAGGGGCACCCCAGACCCCAGCCACTGCGAGGGGACCTCAGCCACCTTGAGGAGACCCCATTGCCAGGACTCCTTCCACTGCAAGGGGACCCTGTGGCCAGGACCCCAGTCATTCTGAGGAGGCCTCATGGCCAGTACCCCAACCACTACAAGGGGACCTCAGCCACCTTGAGGAGACCCCATGGTCAGGACCCCAATGACTTCAAGAGGACCTCAGCCACTGTAAGGAGACCTTATGGCCCGGACTCCAGTCACTGTGTGGAAGACTCCACACTGAGGAGAAGCTGCCAGTGAGCCCCTGCCAGTGAGGTTGCTGCCATGTGCTGGCTATCACTGCTGCTGACCGTGCCAGGACGTGTTGCCAGTCTTCAAAGGTAGGCCATTGCGTGTCGGTGCCCATGCGGTGAGGGGTGACTTTGACAGCTGGTGTGCGATGGTTGAGCGGCTCAAAGATGAAGGCGTGACCTTTGTTCTCGAGTTAAGGTGCTGGATGTTAGCAGGGAAGTGCTGCAGGGTCTCAGAGCAGCTTCCTTGAGGATGCATTGGACTCTTTGTTGGCTGAAGACTTGGAAGTTGAGGCTATGTGTTGCCCCAAGAGCTGTGCCTCAGCAAGGTGGTGTCCAGGATCGTTTGGGCTATGGTAACGTGCTGGTAGGGCTGCAGAAAAGTGCTGCATCCGGAGCCTGTGAAAGTGTCTGAGCCAGCTGCTGTTTGGTGGAAGACTTGGTGATGGATACTGCTTGGGGAGAGAGGGGCTGCCCTCTTGGGGAGTGGCACAGATTAAGTTCACAGGGGTTTGGTGCTCCCCGTGCTGTTGGGGCATTCATATTTGGACCCTAAGCTAAGCTCTCAAGAGCACGTGTTAGACTGCCGCGGCAGGCTGAGGGTGTCCCTTTCTCTGTGCAGGCTGTGTGGATGCCCAGGCTGGGGGTGTCCCTTTCTCTGTGCAGGCTGTGTGGATGCCCAGGCTGGGGGTGTCCCTTTCTCTCTGTGGGCTGTGTGGATGCCCAGGCTGAGGGATCAGCCATGTGCTGAAGGATGTGATTAAGTGGGTCGTGCAGTAAGCAGAGAGCTGAGTGCTTTTGGGGTCTGGTTTTCAGAAGCTGCAGCCTTTCAGCAGGTGTTGGATGTGTTTGTTGCCATGAGGCTTGTTCCTGTGGGCAGCTGGTTCCCATCCCAGGTCTCGGTGGTCCCTCTCTATGTGCTGACTGCCAGGACCCCGGCAGCGGGGAGCGCCGGTGTCAGGCCAACCCAGACGTGTGATTTACGGGGGTCTCCTCTGAAGCCGGGAGCATCTGTCGGGCTGCGTCTCGCCTCGAACGGGATAATCTGTGTAGTTTTACTAGAGACTGTATTTCCCAGCTCTCTTCATGTCTTGTAATTGCTCTGTAAGCTGCTGGAGCCGTCAGCAGAAACGCTGCAGTCAGCTACTTCTAAACATTTAAAATGATGGAGGAGCCTTTTCCTTTGGAAAGAACCTTTAAAAATTTAATTATTCTTTTTTTTTGGTCCTATTTCTGTTTCCTTTGCTTTTCAATGCCGGGTCTGTGAAACCTTCCATTAAAAGTCCCATCAAATAAAACAAAGAAATTAAAAACTCTTGGAGCAGAGGGCGGCAGAAGACTCTGAAAACCCCCAGTGTCTCTGCTGCCTATCTATTGCCTTTTCCTAGGGTGGAGCAGAGATGGATGAGGACAAGCGGGTTGCTTGGGGGTGGCTCCTGTGTTTTATGCTCGAGTTAAAGCTTCGTAATGAGCGTCGCAGTGTGGTGCCTCCTCCTTGGAAACCGGATTCCTGGGGGTTTTGTGGTGGGATGTAAAAAGCTTCGTGACCTAAGCACTGCAGTGACTGTTGTGGGCTGTCAGGCCCTCCTACACAGAATCACAGAATCATTCAGGCTGGAAAAGACCCCCCAGGATCATGGAGTTCCACTACCAACCCCACTCTACAAGGTCACTCCAAAACCAGATCCCCCAAAACCACATCTAAGTGACTTTTCAACACATCCAGGGATGAGGACTCAGCCCCCACCCTGGACAGCCCAGTCCAGGACCTGACCACTCTCTCCAGGAAGAATTTTTACCTGTGTCCAGTCTAACCCTCCCCTGTGGGAGCCTGAAGCCCTTCCCTCGGCTTCTGTCACTAATGACCTGTGAGAAGAAACCAGTGGCCAAGAAAGGCCAGTGGCATCCTGGGGTGGATCAGAATGGGGATGGTTAGCAGATGGAGAGAGGTTATCCTGCCCCTCTACTCTGCCCTGGGGAGACCACAGCTGGACTCTTGCGTCCCTTCCAACCCCTAATGAGTGGATCTGGGGGATGCTGCTGTGTTGGGGGAATTGGTCTGGATGATCTTCTGAGGTCCCTTCCAATGCCTGGTGCTCTGGGATTCTGTGATAGAGGCCCTGTGGAGCAGGGGATGGTGATGCAGGGCTAAGTCCTGATCCCTTGATCGTATGAGGGAAGGAGTCAAGATTTGTCTTCAGCAGTTTCCTTGGCAGCTTGTCTGCGTCAGACGAGATGATCTGGAGGTGCTGAGCTTGAGACTCCGCAGCCACAATTGCTAAGAGCTGCTCTCTGGCGAGGAAGCCCCTGGAGCTGGTTGATGTGCTCGAGCTGTGTTTGTGTTTTCACTCCTGTGTACCCAGACGCCCATTAAAAAGATTGAAGGTAATAAGTTAATTGTTCACCTAATCTTTGATGAAGACTGCTATTTCCTCTCCCTAATTGCTGCTTGAAGATGCATTAAAGCTCTTGGTGCTAGGGGTTGGTGCTTCTGGCTTTTGTCCTAGTGCTGTGAGGCTCCTGGCAGCTCCTGTTCCTGCTCTGCTCTTCAGAGGCAGCTGCCCCGAGCCCTGTTTCGTTGTAGGGTGACTGCCTGCGCAGACCGCCTGTGGGTGGGTTGCTATTATTAGGGGCTGCTGCGGGCTTCTGGTGCCCCTTCTGTCCCTTGTGTCTGTGGAAGCGTTTAAGTCTGTGCAGGGGTGCCCAAGCCCTTCTCTGCCCTGTGGGTTTGGCTAGCTGGAGCAGTCTGTCTTCGCCGTCCTCCCCCTGCAGCTGCAGTGAAGCTTTTTGATGCTGGTGAATGGCAAAGCTCTGGGGGGAAATGCTCTCAACATCTTTGGTAGCAGAATGTGATCCTTGGAAAGGGTGGGTGTGAGGAGGATGGAGCCAGGCTCTGCTCAGGGGCACCCAGTGACAGGACAGGGGGCAGCGGGTGTGAGCTGGAGCAGAGGAGGTTCCCCATCAGTGTGAGAAGGACCTTGTTGGCAGTGAGGGTGCCAGAGCCCTGGCAGGGGCTGTCCAGGAGGGTTGTGGAGCCTCCTTCTCTGGAGACATTTCAAACCCTCCTGGGCTTTTCCTGTGTGACTGGATCTAGGGGATCCTGCTCTGCCCAGATCCTGCCAGGCCATCCTGCATGTGGTCTGGATGATCTTTTGAGGTCCCTTCCAATCCCTAATGTTCTATGAGTCTGTGATCATTTGGTTTGACTGGGACAGTGACTCCTCTGCCTTGCTCCAAGCATTAGGCCAGCTGTTTGTGAGTGGCAGAGCCATGAACTGCTAGTTTGCCAGATTAACTGGAGTCCCCCAAAGGTTGTGGGTAACTGGGAACAAAACCTGCATCCCTGTCCGTCTTTGTGAGACAAAGTGGTACGGGCAAAGAGTCAACTCATAGAATCATTCGGGTTGGTAAAGACCCCTGGGATCACCGAGCCCAACCATCAACCCCACTCTGCAAGGTCACCCCTAAACCACATCCCCCAGCACCACATCTCAGCCACTTTCAAACTCATCCAGGGATGGGACTCGCCCCCCACCCCGGGCAGCCCATCCCAGGGCCTGACCACTCTCTCCGGGAAGAATCTCTTCCTGATGGCCAGTCTAACCCTCCTCTGTTGGAGCTGGAAGCCCTTTCCACTGGTTCTGTTGCTGATGATGTGTGAGAAGAGCCCAGCACCAACATCTCCCCAGGGTCCTTTCAGGTAGTTTTCGAGAGCGATGAGGTCTCCTCTCTGCCTCCTCTTCCTCCAACCAAACAGCCCCAGCTGTCTCCATCTCTCCCCATCAGACTGATTCTCCAGGCCCTTCCCCATCTTCACTGCCCTCCTCTGCCCTCACTCCAGCCCCTCGCTGTCTCCCTTGTCCTGAGCAGCGTCAAAAAGCAAAGAGCAGATTTGCTCCTAACAGGCGGGTTGTGCCCCCAGGTTTCACTTCTCTCATTTCACTCCTTTCAGCTGTTGCTCCAGCAGCTCCTTCATTGCTGCAAATCAAACAAACCAATGCAAAATCCAGGCTGTTGTTGCCCAGCCGGCTCCGCCGGGGAGCTCCACCGGCTCTCTGCGCGGCGCTGATGAGTCTTTGGGCCGTGCATCCGAGCGGAGCAGATGGCTGATGGGCTGCACCGACTCACCTACCCCAGCAAGCTGGGCAGGCGGCCACGGCTTCGGCGGATGGAGCAGCTCTGAGCGGGTTTCCGAGGAGAAACGCGCCGTAGTCGTCGGGAGCGGTTTCCAATCGCTTGGCGTGTTGTTCTCCTGTCTTTTTACCTCGTGGTCCTTTCTGCGGCGCTGTTCATTATCCCTCCTGGAATTCAAACGGCACGTTTTCTGCCTGCAAGCTAACTCCATTTGCCTGATAGAATTGCTGCCTCCCCCTCCCCTCTGCGCGAGGAGTACAGAGATGTAGACAGCGATACGAGCGCCAGCCGCTCTCGAGATGCTCTGAATGCTGGGCTGTTGCTCCTCCTCCCCCCCTTTATTTAATTTCGCTGCTCGGAGTGAAAGGAGCCATTTGAATCACAGAATGGAGCGCGGTGAGCGCCGGGCGCTGTTCAGGGAGGTTTTCTAATTTCAGCGCTTTCTGCAGAGCCCCTATAAATACCCTCCTCACGCGAGAGAGTGCCTGAGAAATAGGGCACAGCAAAAAGTGCTGCTGTCTACGTTTGCTGGAGGTCCTTCCAGGCTTCTCATTTCTTCCTCGTTGTCTCGTGAGGCAGAAGGATCGAGCTGAGTTTGGGGTGGCAGCAGAGAAACCCCAGGTCCTGGGCTTGGTGTGGGTGCTTTGAGGACAAAGCTGACGGGGTTGTAGGTGGGCAGCTGCACCCTGTAGGGAAAGAGATCTGGACCGGCTGGGTCAATGGGCTGAGACCAACGGGATCTGGGTTAACAGAGCCGAGGGCAGGGTCCTACACTTCGGCCACAAGAACCTCCTGCAGCTACAGACTGGGGCTGAGTGGCTGGAGTGCAGCTGGGCAGAGAGGGACCTGGCAGGACTGGGTGACAACTGGCTGAACAGGAGCCAGCTGGGTGTCCAGGTGGCTCAAAAGGCCAATGGCATCCTGTCTTGGATCGGCTGTAGTGTGGCCAGCAGGGCTGGGGATGTCACTCTCCCCCTGTACTGGGCACTAGAGAGGCCTCCCCTCAAGTACTGGGGGCAGTGCTGGGCCCCTCACATCAAGAAAGAGATGGAGGGGCTGGAGTGGGTCCAGAGAAGCAACAAGGCTGGGGAAACGGACTGGAGGGAAAGGCTGGTGGAGAGAGGCTGAGGGAGCTGGGGGCTTTAGCCTGGAGGAGACTCGGGGGGACTTTCTCCCTTTCTATAAGGGAGGTGGTAGATGGAGAGGGTTGGGTTCTTCTCCCAGGCACCCAGCACCAGAATGAGAGGACAGGGCCTGAAGCTGCCAGGGGAGGGTTAGGTCAGAGCCTGCACTGGACTGCCCAGGGCAGTGGTGGCATCCCCATCCCTGGAGGTGTTGAAGGGCAGCCTGGCTGTGGCCCTGAGTGCCCTGGTTTGGCTGCTGTGGTGCTGTTAGGGGCTGGGCTGGGCTGGCTGAGCTCAGAGGGCTTCTCCAGCCTCAGCCATTCTGTGAAAGGAGAAGAGACATCACAAAGAACCAGTGTGTTCTGCCCAGCCTGGTAGTCTCTGCAGACCTGGAGAACAGAGAGCGATCTCATTGTGAAATATTCATAGACAGCTGCTCCATAGCGCTGCTCCCAGTGTTACTTAAATCTGGAGCTAGTCTATAATTAAGGCATTTATGTTTCAGATGCTTAACAGGGTGTTTTAAACGTTTAGGTCTTGTAAATGATGTTTATTTATGGTTAGCTAATTAAACCGGCACGGTTCAGCGTTGGGCTCAAGTCTAGTCCAAAAGATGAGCAACGGCTCTCCCTGTTCCTGGAGAGCAGCTGGTGCAGGAAGGATCTCCATCGGCTTCTTCCCTGGGCAGCTCTGAGCTGCCTGGTACCAGGGGATCCTCACTGGGGCAGAGCCTTTGCTTTCTCCAACAGTGCTTTCTGGTGCCTCTGCCTTGAAAGCTCAAAGAGCTCGTTGTGTAAGCGATGGGTCATTGATCTCTTGGTTCTGTTTAACAAGGTGTCAGGGGATTGGACTAGATGATCTTTCGAGGCCCCTTCCAGTGAGACCACTGCTGGAACCTTGTGTCCAGTTCTGGGCCTCTCAGCTCCAGAAGGAGACATAGCTGCTGGAGAGAGTCCAGCACAGAGCCACAGGGATGATGGAGGGAGGGGAGCATCTCCCTGCTGAGAAAAGACTGAGGTCTGGGATCCTGTGAGTGCCCTCCTGTCAGATTCCTCTGCATGTTCTTCATGAGATGTTTTACCTCCAGCACGGGAGCCTCTGCTCAGTGAGATTAGGTGATGGGCTGGTCCTATGAAAGGACTTCCTGGTGGTGATCAAAGTGTGGATGCCCTGGGTGCACTTCACGGCAGCCAGATGGTTGGTGCCTTTGCCAAGCGTCACAGGAAATTCATGGCATCTCTGCTGCTGATCACCGTGTTTTAGTTTGTGTAAATCACAACACAACCCGAAATGGCTGTAAAAAAACTAGCAGCACTTCAGTCTCACCATTCTCAGTCCAGCTCAGGAGTGGGGCTTGGCTTTGCTCATTTCAGGAACCATCTGTGCCTCTCCAGCCTGGCTTCAGAGCAGCAAAACAGGCTCCGGCAGCAGCGTGAATGAACAAAATGGGTTAAATGGGGTTCAGTTAGCGGTGCGGTGCCCACGCCTTGGCCATCCCTCTGCACTCTGCCTGCCAGTGGAACGCGTTGCCGTCCTGGGTGGTGCCAGGTCACCCTGCAAAGTCCATGTTTCCCTCACGTAATCACACAGAGAGAGGAGGCAGGGGCAGGCTGGGAGCTGGTTTTGCCTGGCGCAGCCCCTGCTGGGGCACAGGTGCCATCCATCGGGGCTCCCCTCACGGGGGGGTGTTACAGGAGCCCCGCAATGGAGATCCGCGATGCGATTGAGCTCCCGGAGCTCGCTGAGGCAGCCTGTCGAAGTTGGGGCCGTTTCACCTGGTGCTGTGCAAATTCCCGGTGTAACAGGGCCTGGGAGCGGCTGCAAACGGTGCCGGTGACTGTAGAGCGTGGGCGCTGGTCGGGGGGCACGGCCCAGCGCAGGTGGGTACCCCAGATCCCCAAAAAAGGGCCGGCCCGAGGAGCGGCAGAGCCTGGCGCGGAGCTTGGCAGTGCCGAGCCCAGTGCGGCGGGACGTGTCCTTTAAGGCGCTCGTTAGCGTGGCCCTGCCACGCGGGCTTCCAGGAGCAGCCGCTCCTCCCGCGAACATTATCCCTTTACAAACGAGGGAAATGTCAGCTTGTGATTTACTGACAAAGCAGACAACTGCCATAATTTATCTCACTTGAGATCAGTTCATCAAACTTGGGAACATCTTGGCTGCTGCAGGAGCCCGGGCGCTCGGTGCAGCCGCGGCTGCTTAAAATGCAAAGGATAACCTACATTTTAAAATCGCTGTAAAAAGAACGAGGAGCGGTGCCAGGATGAAAATTTATGAGGCACGGAGCCGGATCCCGGGTTTCGCAGTCGCTGCGTCGCCGAGCGCCGCTACTATCGTGTTTGCACAGTTGAGGACTGGTGTTAATGGGGAGGCGCTGCAGCAGGATGGGCCGTTAGCAAGCGAGGCCAGCGCCTGCTCTGACCTGGTGCTGCGGAGGAATCCTTCATGCTCAGCTCGGGTTTAATTGGCGGTGTTTGATACCGGCAGCTCCTCGTTAGCGGGGCTCTGGTGGGAGCAGCACGCGGCTCTGCAGCGCGAGCGCTCGGCGCATCCCAATGCGGGGTTCAGCCAATGGAAGCACCGCTGGCAGGGCGAGGGTGTTGTTTGATACAGCGGCTCTCTCAGTACCGATGGAGTTGGCATCTTCCACCGCCTCTCGAAAGCTGTTCCGTTTGGTGTGGTGGGGTTGGCAGGGCTGGGGCGCTCTGTGTGGTTGCACAGCGCGTGGGACGTGGCTGAGGGCTCTGACAAGGCACGGCTTCTGCGCTCCCCGGCACCGGTCTGTCAGCGCGTAGGTGAGGGATTTCCTGGAGGATTGCAGTGCAGAGCTTTGGATGAGAACCCCACGGCCCCGTCCTGTGCCCTCTAGGCACCTAGAGAATCACAGGGTCCCAGAACATGAGGGACTGGAAGGGACCTCGAAAGATCAGTGTGAGAAGGACCTTCTTCCCAGTGAGGGTGCCAGAGCCCTGGCAGGGGCTCAGAAAGGCTGAGCAGGTGCCAGGGAGCAGCTGGGGTCCCGTTTGTCTTCACTGCTGCTGGTGTTTGTGGCACGAAATCTCCTCACACGGAAGTGGAGAGGTCTGCCTCAGAGTGACACGTGGGTGCTCCGGTTAAACCTCAGTTATGGCTGCAGGCGGTGCGGAGCAGGGCTCCCTGATGTGTGCGGAGTGCGGCTCCCTTGGGGCCGTCGGCCAAGGCTGGCAGCACTGGGGCTGAACGGCAGCTGCAGAGTGGGGTGCTCAAGCACCAGTCCCTCGCCCCAGCCGCTGCGCTGGGCTCCCTGCAGGGCTGGTGGAGAGTCGTGAAGGTTGAATTCTGGCGGCCTGAGGTTGAAGCTGTACTTTTGTTCTGTCGTTCCAGGTAGGGGAAGAAGTGCCTTTAATTTCACGACTCCCTGAATTTATTTCCCCTGATCTTTTTGCTGCAGCTATTTACCACCTCAATTTAGGAAAAACCCTGACAAGTGCACACGTGCGGAACGCGAGCCGCGTCCTCGGGTACCCATTGAGCGATGATTTAGGGTTGGAGATACAAGATTAATTCCACTCTCACTCACAGCCGCGCTGCAAAATCGTTGATGATCTGGGAATTCGTGGTTCTCGCTGATGTCGACTGGGCTGTGTGCAGCCCTGTCTGGGTAGCACTAACACTCGTGGTCAGAGGAGCGAAGGAGGAACGGGAGTGCAGCGTGTGCTCCGTGCTGCAGCGTCCGTGTCTGCTGCATCACGGAAGTTAGGGATTGGAAGGGACCTCCAACAGATTCTTCACAGTTTGCTGAGGAGGCTTCTGGGTTGTGACCAGCGGTGGCAGCCCGTGAGGGATTTTCTGCCTCTTGGTTGCTGTTTTAAGTGGGCTGGAGCCTTGCTGAATTGGGGTTCTCCTGTGTCCATCCAACCAACTGTTTAAACCTGGAGTCACCTCTGTGAAGTCATTTGTGCTGCTTCCAGTGATGTGATGAAAGCGGGCAGTTCCCTCTGTTCCCTGAGGTGAACAAGTTCTTTGGTCCCTGCGTCCCAGAAGGATTCACAGACTCTAAGAACATTAGAGATTGGGAGGGATCTTGAGAGATCAGCTAGTCCAATCCCCCCAACACAGCAGGATCCCCTAGATCCAGTCACACAGGAACAGCCCAGGCAGGTTTGAAAAGTCTCCAGAGAAGGAGACTCCACAGCCCCCTGGGCAGCCCCTGCCAGGGCTCTGGCACCCTCACTACCAACAAGGCCCTTCTCACACTGATGGGGAACCTCCTCTGCTCCAGCTCACACCTGCTGCCCCTTGTCCTGTCACTGGGTGTCCCTGAGCAGAGCCTGGCTCCATCCTCCTCACACCCACCCTTCACATACTTATAAACATTAAAGAAGTCACCTGTCAGGCTCCTTTTTCCCAACTCCCTCAGCCTTTCCTCAGCAGGGAGATGCTCCTGTCCCTCCATCATCTCTGTGGCTCTGTGCTGGGCTCTCTCCATCCACTCTGTGTCCTTCTGGAACTGAGTGGCCCAGAACTGGACACAAGATTCCAAATGTGGTCTCACCAGGGCAGAGTAGAGGGGCAGGAGAACCTCTCTTCACCTGCTAGCCATCCCTCTTCTGATCCACCCCAGGATGCTGTCGGCCTTTTTGGCCCCCAGGGCCCATTGCTGGCTCCTGGCCATCCTGCTGGCCACCAGCACCCCCCAGGTCCCCTTCTCCTGCGCTGCTCCAACAACTCAGTCCTAGGCAGAAGGAACGTGGCTTCTGGAGGGGTTTGTTCTGTGACTCGTGGTGCTGGTGCGGGTTTGAGCTCAGCTTTGTGTGAGCACAGCTGTGCTCAAAGGGAAGCGCTGGGACGCTCTGCGAGGCCTGTGTGCAGGCAGAGCTGTGATTCATCTCGGATCTGAGCTCCGGGAAGGTGCGTTTTGTGGGAAAGGAGGGACTCAGACAAATGCTGGAAGGAGCTGCCTGGTCCCCGGAGAAGAGATCCCAGATTCCCATTTCAGATAGGAGCGACGAGGGGAGCTATAGCAGTATCATTCAAATGTGACAGCAGTCACTCCAACCTTTGCTATTACGGCACAGAATTACATGTTCTAGCCCGAGAAGTAGGAAGGGCTGATAAGGGAGACAGCTGGGATTTGCTTGCTTATCTGTACTTCACACACAGGCTCTCAGGTCCTCCCACCCCCCAGTTTGCAGGTCCAGGTTGGCTTTGCAGAGGTTCTGCTGGGTTTGCCTACGAGAGGCAGCTTTGTGCTGGGGAGTTGCTGAGCCTGTC
This sequence comes from Rhinopomastus cyanomelas, assembly GCA_013400115.1. Lineage (NCBI taxonomy): Eukaryota > Metazoa > Chordata > Aves > Bucerotiformes > Rhinopomastidae > Rhinopomastus > Rhinopomastus cyanomelas. Next base: position 606,730 of record VXBP01006021.1, on the reverse strand, counting down.
GGGCTCAGGGTGGAAATTAACACCAGACGTTAATTGGTGACGGTCAGGATGAAGTTCTACCTGCGGCTCGGGGTCCCATGCGCATCACCGGGTCCTTCCTGGGGCGTCGGTGGAGCGTCCAGCGCAGGGGGAGTGTGTGTGCAGTGGCTTTGGCTTCCCTGCAGGTGGGTCAGGGGCTCAGAATCTCTTGGGTTTGAAGCCTGGAGGTGGGGAGATCCATCAAACAGTTGTGGTGTGGCCCTAAGCCATTAAACCCTCCATGAGGGGTCACAGACCGTGCTGGTCTGGAGAGAGTGGCCAGGCCCTGGGATGGGCTGCCCAGGGAGGGGTTTGAGTCCCCACCCCAGGTGTGTTGGAAGGTTGCCTAGATGTGGTGTTGGGGGATCTGGTTTGGGGGTGACCTTGTAGAGTTGGACTAGATGATCCCGGGGGTCCTTTCCCACCTGAACGATTCTGTGATCAGTAGGTGATCCGTGCTATTGGAGCAGGGGATGAACAGCAGTACTGTCCCTGCTGTGTTCCAGTGTCTTACTGGGTGACTGGACACCAAGGTGGGAAGGACTGGGACTGCTTTGCCTTGCAGCATCTGCTTTAAGAAGCGTTTCCCCTTGCGTTGAGCAGGGCCAGAGCCACAGACACCCCTGCCTCCTTCATGGTGGGAGCACAGCCTCGGGCTGCTCTGCTTCCCAGGGTCTGGAGGGGAAGATGCTGAGGACAGACTCGGGGTTTGCCTGACCTTGCTGTTCCGCAGTTAATGGCAGCTATTACGGGCTACTTAATGGCTAATCAAAGGCTCTTTAGGATATGAACCCGTCAGCTGCGCGGTCCAGATTGTGTAAGTCTGAAGATTTGTAGGACCCTCTGGTCCTGCCTTTCTGCTGCTGGTGCTTCACCCCCTCCCTGCAGTGCAGCTGTTGCTCAGGAAAATCCCGTTTAGCTTTCATAGAGGCTTTCTTGGTTTTTGGAGAGTCTGAGGGGTTTTCATTATAAATGGAAGAGACACTTCTGTGAAGGGAGATCTGCGTTGTCAGGGCTCTGCTGGGTGACCGCTGGGTGCTCAGGCAGGTGTGGAGAGGGTGATGGAGCCATCAGCATCCTCTGACTGCTGGGTGCTCAGGGTGTGGAGAGGGCGATGGAGCAGTCAGCTCCGTCAGGGAGGGCAGCAGTGCTGAGCTGAGTCAGATTCCAAACCCAAGCAAGGTGTGGGACTGATTTGATGGATTAATAGCAAAGTTAATTGGCCCTTCCCCAAGTGATTATCATTAACAAAATACAGCTGCCAGCCTGCCAGAACCAATCTGTGAAGACAGCGCTGGGGCTTTCCCCCCCATCCTGCTCCTGCTCGGGAGAAAAGGGACTGTGTTCTGTCTGCGGGGTCTCCTGATGCTGCTTGGTGGAGCCCTTGCAGCTGGAGCCTCTGCACCCCAACGGTGGGCCGCGGTGAGCGCCCGTTTGGAGGACGGCCCGCGCGAGTCAGACAGTCGTGACTAAGGAAACTTGAACTGACAGGCTCCGAGGGCTGGCTGAGCAGGCGAAGGGAAGTTTTCTGTGCCAAGTCACTTCCATTAATCTTGGGGCTGTGACATGTCTGTGCTCTTATTGATTTCCCAGCAGGCTATCCATCACCAGTCTCATCACGTTGGAGCCAATATGGAGAAGGCACAGGGGGGAAATGGGGCTGGGGCTGTTTATCTCTAGGGCACAGGATGCTCATAATCAATGCAACTTGGAGGAGAAGCCAGATGGGTTGAGATAATTGATGGAAAGCGCCTCCAAGTAGGAGAGGTTCTACATATCTTACAGTGAGAGAGGGGGAAGTGTTTGGTGCTTTTGAGGCCAGCAGCTTCTTGCCTAATGGGACAGAAGCTGCTGGAGAGAGTCCAGTGCAGAGCCACAGGGGTGCTGGAGGGAGGGGAGCATCTCCCTGCTGAGGAAAGGCTGAGGGAGCTGGGAAAGAAGGAGCTTGAGGATGTTGATCAATATGTGAAGGGTGGGTGTCAGGAGGATGGAGCCAGGCTCTGCTCAGGGGCACCCACTGACAGGACAAGGGGCAGTGGGTGTGAGCTGGAGCAGAGGAGGTTCCACATCAGTGTGAGAAGGACCTTGTTGGCAGTGAGGGTGCCAGAGCCCTGGCAGGGTATGTCTTGGGGGGGTTCTGGAGTCTCCTTCTCTGGAGACATTTCAAACCCACCTGGGTGTGTTCCTGTGCAGCTGGATCTAGGGGATCCTGCTGTGGCAGGGGGTCAGACTGGCTGCTCTTCCGAGGTCCCTTCCAATCCCTAATGTCCTGTGGTTCTGTGAGCCCTGTGTGTGGCCCTGATGGACCAGCAGGGAGCTGAGGTTGGCTCTGCAGTGCCCAGTGTGCCTGGACCAGCCCTGCACAGACATCTTGAGATGGTTCTTTATCATTTCATGTGTCCTCAGCCCTTTGCAGTCTGTGTCCCTGTGCCAAGCACTCAGTCGCCCTGAAGAGGAGCATCTTGATGTCCTCAGAGGACCGACATCCCAGGCTGAGACACACAGATCTCCTCAGATGCCCCGTCCAGCCTCTGAAACTTTGCACAAAGTCCTCACAAACGGATTTTTTAGCAGCTTAATTATTTCTTGTCATCTCAATCAATCCTGAGCCATCACGGCACGGCCCCCCGTATTCACTTGTTTTCTTGTTGTTGCTTTTCCAGACAGCTGCTTGGAATTAAAATCGCTCGTAGGCAAAACTTAGAGAGACAATTAAAACCTGGTGCTTAGGAGCTTTTGCAATTATGAACTGCTCATGTTTTGGTCCTGTAAAGATTCCTGCCTCTGGCATCAGCGGATGAGAGCTGTGAGCAGAGATAAGGGCTAATATTTCTTCGTTTGATTGTGCTCTGAATTCGGTCTTTGAGCTGCTCTTTGTTTATTTACTATCGCTTAATTTATCTCGCTGTGTGCTCCGCGTTTGGTGGGAGAGCGCCGAGAGGACAGGTCAGTGCCCGTAGAACTGCCAGTGTGACCGTAGAAGAGCCTGGTGGACCCAAGCGGGGTGGTTAGCCGATCGAGAGAGGTTCTCCTGCCCCTCTGCTCTGCCCTGGGGAGACCACAGCTGGACTCCTGTGTCCAGCTCTGGGCCCTTCGGCTCCAGAAGGAGACAACTGCTGGAGAGTCCAGCGCAGAGCCACAGGGATGATGGAGGGAGGGGAGCATCTCCCTGCTGAGGGAGCTGGGGCTCCTGAGCTGGGAAAGGAGCCTGAGGGGTGACCCCATGGATGTTGATCAAGATGTGAAGGGTGGGTGTGAGGAGGATGGAGCCAGGCTCTGCTCAGGGGCACCCAGTGACAGGACAAGGGGCAGCGGGTGTGAGCTGGAGCAGAGGAGGTTCCCCATCAGTGTGAGAAGGACCTTGTTGGCAGTGAGGGTGCCAGAGCCCTGGCAGGGGCTGCCCAGGGGGGTAGTGGAGTCTCCTCCTCTGGAGACATTGCAAACCCACCTGGCTATGTTCCTGTGCGACTGCTGTGGCAGGGGGATGGGACTGGATGATCATTCAAGGTCCCTTCCAATCCCTAATGACTTGGATCTAGGGGATCCTGCTGTGGCAGGGGGTTGGACTGGATGGTCTTTCAGTTCGGATCCCTTCCGATCCCTAATGTTCTGCGAGTCTGTGATCTCAGTTTTGCTCTGCAGGGAAATCCCTCCCCACGTTTCACATCTCTCCAGCACTGCCTTCACGTGGCTGATGAGAGCCAGGAGTGTGAGACAGCAAAACAGGCTCCTTTTTTTCCTCAGTTAAATTGGTTGTAGGGTTTTTTATGGCAATTTATTGTTCCGTGTTTGCGGATATCAGAGAGATGTCTCTGCCTACAAAGAACAGCGGGGAAAGATCTAATTTACTTTGTGTAGCTCACAAAAGGAAGCCCCTTCTCCTGTGGCAGGGCTTCTCAAGTCAGTTAAGCTGCCACAGCCAAAGCTGTTGGCATGGTGTGCGAGCGGCTGCCGGCGTGGTGGGATGTGCTGAGCCCCTGTGTCCTGCCCGGCCCTCTGACGCTTCAGCCTGAAGTGGTTGTTGGACTTTTAGTTGGCAAATCATTGCAATTAGTGTCCTCAGTCTGTCTGCTCAGGGCTGTGTCTGTACATCACTGTCAAACCGCAGCCACGGTGATGGGTGCGTGGGGGGCTGGCAAGAGGCAGGGGCACACACCTGCTGCCTTGAGCAGTGCCCTGGGCTGGCAGGTGCTGGCATCACCCAGGGCATCCCAAGATGTCTGTCACAGAATCACAGACCAGTAGGGATTGGAAGGGACCTCGAGAGATCATGCAGTCCAGTTCCCCTGCCGCAGCAGGATTCACTAGATCCAGTCACATGGGATAAATATGTGAAGGGTGGGTGTCAGGAGGATGGAGCCAGGCTCTGCTCAGGGGCACCCAGTGACAGGACAGGGGGCAGTGGGTGTGAGCTGGAGCAGAGGAGGTTCCACATCAATCTAAGAAGGGCCTTCTTCCCAGTGAGGGTGATGGAGCCCTGGCAGAGGCTGCTCAGGGGGGTTGTGGAGTCTCCTTCCCAGAACTCATCACCGTTCTGCTGCTTGTGCTGCTTTGGGCCCCCTGCTCAGGCAGGATGATGAGAAGGAGGCTGGATGGTGCCTGGCAGTGAGCAGGATACAGGACCAGATGGGCTGCTGCTCTCGGTTAGAATCACCCGTCCTGTGAGCCCAAAGGCCGTTCAGTACTCCGACAGCAAGTGAGCTGTGTGCCCCTGCTCTCACGGGCATGGCAGGCGTCCAGGGCGAGCTGTGGCTTTGCTGGGCTGTCAGTTCCCCGTGTGGACCAGAGACCAGAAGTGCAGATCCACTGTCTGCATGTTGGAGAGAAATAACCCTGGGAGGTCTGTCATCCCCTGCAGTGTCGGAACCGCCGTCTGTACAGACAGCCCTGTAATTACTGATCCCCTCCACGTTTCACCGAGAACCTCGTTCCCAAGGTGGGCAGAGCCCGGGTGTCACTGGAGGCTGCGGCCCTCGTGCTTTGCGGAGCATCGTTTCTGTTTGGGGGGGACAGACCAGATGTTGTTGGACTGGGAAACACAACCCAGGGCTAAATCGACGGCACTTTAATTCTTCCTGCTAGTAGCTGCAATTCTTATTTCCTGCTTTATTAGCATTTTTATGACCGAGCAGCTCGGTGACCGAGTTACCTGGTGGTTTTCTATCACCACTGCTCATCTGCTCCGACTCTGCTGGTCCGGGGAGCAGCTGGACGATGAATTTGCAGCACTCTGTCCCTGACAAACTTCTGGCACAGGGTGCTGGCTAGATGGAGCCTCCCTGCAGTTAGTGACCTGCACAGACGCTTGTGAAATGGAGTGTCTTGAAGTGGAACACTCCATCAACACACACATTAGCTCCCAGAAGTGATTCTTCTCTTGTCCAGAGCCTTGCCCAAGCTGCATGTTGGGCTGGGTTAGAAGAGCTGCAGACCTGCAGTGATCTGGGGTCTCAGGCTAAGGGTGCTCTGTGTTTGGAAATTGCAAGTCATGGGAGGGCTTCTTTCAGGCCCTGGGATGGGCTGCCCAGGGTGGGGATTGAGTCCCCATCCCTGGATGTGTAGAAAAGTCCCTTAGATGTGGTGCTGGGGGATGTGGTTTAGGGATGACCTTGTAGAGTAGGGCTGATGGTTGGACTCGCTGATCCCAGGGGTCTTTCCCAACCTGAATGGTTCTGTTCTCCAGGGCTGTGGTGCTGTAGGGCTTCAGAGAACCCCTGGGTTTTACTTTTTAGAGTTGGCTTCTGAGGCATCTGGCACCCTCCGACCTGGTCCTGCACTGGGGGCACAGTGCCGATCCCTGTGAGGATGTTGAGGAGAAGCTGGAACTGCTCAGACTGGAGAAGTCTGGTCACAGTGTTGTCCCTCGAATGTGTGAAACAAGCCTGGAAGAAAACAAAGCCCAACCAAAAGCCTCCTGCTAAACAAACACAACTGAACCCACCCCAACAAAACAGAACCCAGCAAACCCAAAGGCAAAGCAGCTGCCGGAATAGACCAGGGAAACTCTCGCCAACAGAGTAAGAAGTTCTCTTGGCAGCCCTGGATGGGTCTGGAGCTAAATGGGGATGAAAAGGTTGAATTACATCTTATGGAAAACTGCTGTGTGGGCACTTTTAGAGGTGTCTTCTCGGGTGCTGAGCACTTTGCTGCATGAATATACATGGAGCTCCAGTTATTTATAGTCCTGGTGTCTGTCCTACTGTGAAACTTCGACAGGAGGGAGTAAAAATAGAGAGACTTGTGATGCTTTGGGGTGACAGCAAGAAGAGCCGTGAGAAGCAGTGGGGTTGCTGGGGTGGGCACCTGCTGGCAGGGGCGACCCCACTGCTCCCAGCAGTGTGTGAGTCTGGAGAATAAACCTGATGAGGAGAGATGGAGACAGTTGGGGCTGCTGAGTTGGAGAAAGAGGAGGCTGAGGGGATTCCTCATTGCTCTCTACAGCTGCCTGAAAGGACCCTGCAGAGATGCTGGTGCTGGGCTCTTCTCACGGGTCATTAGTGACAGAAGCCGAGGGAAGGGCTTCCAGCTTCACCAGAGGAGGGTTAGACTGGCCATCAGGAAGAGATTCTTCTTGAAGAGAGTGGTCAGGGACTGGGATGGGCTGCCCAGGGTGGGGATTGAGTCCTCATCCCTGGATGAGTTTGAAAGTTGCTCAGATGTGGTGCTGGGGTATGTGGTTTAGGGGAGACCTTGTAGTATAGGGTTGATAGTTTGGCTCGGTGATTCCAAGGGTCTTTTCCAACGTGAATGATTCCATGAGTCCTTGGGGAAGATCTCCTCTGGCCTCATGCTAGCTGTGCTCTGCTCAAACACAGGCTCCTGGCTTTGGTGAAGGGGCAAGCGAGGGCACTGCAGCAGCACCCTGTGCGACTGGATCTAGGGGATCCTGCTGTGGCAGGGGGACTGCCAGTCCCTAATGTTCTGAGAGTCTGTGAACATCTCTGCTGTGTCCTGTGGCCTTAAACTCTGTGAACCCGCGTGGTTTTCTGGTGATGGGAACAGCGGTGTCCTGGTGATGCTCCTCCTGGTGATGCTTGTCCTGCTGCCTCGAGGATGCCCAGACCCTTCCAGCCCGTCGGTGTCTGTGCCGCAATTATTTATATTTATAGAGGCGAGGCGCCCGCAGCCTCTTGCCTGACTAGGCAATAAACCTCCTCAACAATGCACAAATGCACAAGGCTTTTCTTCTGATAAGATCATTTGCAAAGGTAACTGCTTATGATAATACAATTTATTCCTGATGGCTCGGGGGCGCGCGGAGGTTGCAGTGAAGCATGTCTTCCATTAGAACCCTACAGAAACAAACTGCTCCCAGAACCGTTTGTGCTGCTGCTGGAATTCACATGATTCATTAACCAGAGATGGAAAATGATAGCGATTCCCCTTGCAAAAGAACCCGTGTGGAATTACACGCTGCGACCACTTAGCTGGCCTGTTTTATTGACGAAGCATCTTGTTGTGCTGATGTGGAGATTCGAGGGGCCTGCAGCCGTTTGTTTGCTCCTGTTGCGATACTGGGGCTGGTTTTCCTCCCGGGAGCTGGGGGAGTGGCAGTGGGTGTCGTCCCCTGCGGCTGAGGCGGCCCTTCGGGTGCTCTCTGGCAGCGGGTGCTGCTGGGCAAGAACAACCCCAGGGACCAGTGCAGGGTGGAGAGCAGCGGAGGTGTCTCGGGGAGGCTCGCCCCAGCCCTGCGGCAGGAGGGCAGCCCGCTGGGGCTGTGGCGGAGCCTGCGTTGCCGTGCAGGTGACTCCTGTCCCGGGGACGAGCAGCAGGCTCCTTGCGGGCTCGGCCCTCCCGGAATGCCACCCTCGATTAATGTCAGAAGGCAGAGGTGCCATGTAAAGGCTCTCGGGGAAGCGGCGCACGGAGCGGGGTTTGAGGCTGAGCTGCTGACAGCCCTCGTGTTCAGCCTTGACGTGCGGCGGGGCGACGCTGTCTTCCGCCGGCCATTTATCAGAGGAGTCGCAGGACGGAAGGAGACATTAGAAGCTGTTTTAAATGAGCGCAGGATGACCTCAGACTGGATTAATGGGCTTGGGAGGACTGACCGATGTGACAGTCCCCCATTCGTCATCTCAAAGGTACAGCGGGCTGCAGCTGCTTGAATGTTGATGGAGGACACCTGGATAGTCAGAGGAGCCCGGCCCTGGCTGTTTATTGCCCAGGGAAGTGGAGTTGGTGTTTGTCTACATAAACATCTCTCCCCTCTCCCGCAGCACCTTGTACAGCAGGAGAAACTAATGGTGGAGCAGGGAGCTGGGGGGTTCTGACAGCCTCATCCATCGCGTCCTGTAGCTCCCATCAACTATTTCCTTGCGCGGCAGAGGAGAGCTGAAGCTGCAGGGATGGGATGGGGTGGGAACTCTTCTGCCAGAGCCATTTACGTTTGGCTTCATTAGACAAAGGCCGGCTAATTAATCAGTTGATTGCAATTGACCAGACTTTTAATTAAGCAATTTAGGCTCTGTTGCTGCTTCCCACAGGAGGAAACCCGCTTGATGAACTGGATCCTGTTGGGGTTGCGTGGCCGTGGGTAAATGAAACAGGTTTGGGGTACAGACCAGCCGGGGGCTTTGGGGCTCATGTGAGAGGGGAAGTGGGAGCGTTGGGCTGTGAGCGGAGCTCCGCGGGGAGCTTTCTAGGTCCCCCGGTCGGATTTGGGAGCCTCACGCGAGGCTGTTCTCGGAAATCCTGTGCCCTTCAGCTGAGCTTTGGCAGGATTAACCCTGGAAGGTCCTGTACTTCCACATGGGTGAAGCTCCCCTGGTCTGGGGAACATCCACGAGCTGAAAACACACAAGGGACCAGCTGTGGCTGCACAGCTGGTGCCCAGAGGGCTCCTGCACAGAGCGTTCCCTCCTGCTGTGCCCAGGGCCAGGGGTGCAGGACTCCCCACGGCACTGAAGCAGACAGATGTGCAGTGAGGGAAGGTGCCCCAAAGCCCACCCGTGGGTTCCTCACCCAGTCTGGAGGCTCTGGCCGTGCAGGTAGCTGGCTTTGCCTCTGGGCAGCCCTGAAGCAAAAAAGAAGAAAAAAAGAGTGAAAGCTCTGCTCTTTAAGTGAGGAGGAGTGGGAACTGAGGCAGGGGGTGACCTGTGCAGGGTGTTCACTCGGTGCTCCCGTATCTGCGAAGTAACGACTGGTTCTCCAGCCTGGTTTCCCACTATCAAAACCCACTGCTGTGGGTTTCCATAACAGAAGCTGAAGGGGGCTGGTTAGCAGATGGAGAGAGGTTCTCCTGCCCCTCTGCTCTGCCCTGGGGAGACCACAGCTGGACTCCTGTGTCCCCTTCTGGGCCCTTCAGCTCCAGAAGGATACAGAGCTGCTGGGGAGAGTCCAATGCAGAGACACAGGGATGATGAAGGCAGGGGAGCATCTCCCTGCTGAGGAAAGGCTGAGGGAGCTGGGGCTGGAGAAGAGGAGCCTGAGGGGTGACCCCATGGATGTTGATCAATATGTGAAGGGTGGGTGTGAGGAGGATGGAGCCAGGCTCTGCTCAGGGGCACCCAGTGACAGGACAAGGGGCAGCAGGTGTGAGCTGGAGCAGAGGAGGTTCCCCATCAGTGTGAGAAGGACCTTGTTGGCAGTGAGGGTGCCAGAGCCCTGGCAGGGGCTGCCCAGGGGGGTTGTAGAGTCTCCTTCTCTAGAGACACCCCTGGCCTGCTCCTGTGTGACTGGATGTAGGGGACCCTGCTGTGTCAGGGGACTGGACTGGATGATCTTCCGTGGTCCCTTGCAGTCCCTCCTGTGATCTCTGTTGTCCCAACAGTTTACAGCCACCTTGAGCAGGGCGTCTCGGCAATCTTGCCATCTCAGCCCGATCGTAAATCCAGGGCTGTTGCTGAAGGAGACGCTTTTCCCTCTGGATAAACAGCAAACGAGAGAGAGCCACAAGGAGGTGCCCATCTCCTGGTGCCTGGGCGGCGCCCCCGAGGCCGCAGCATCGTGGTCATCTTCAGCTCCCGTTGCCCGCTGCGGGGAAACGAGACCAACGCGGCCCTTCCCGTGAGGGTTTCACTAGCAGCTCGTTTTGCTTTAAGCAGCTCAGCAGAGGAATTGTAATCTGGGGAAGCGGAGCCCATGAAATGAGATTTTCAGTTCTGTGCGTTAGCAATGGGTGCGCTGCGTTGGAGCAGATTTACTCCCCACACGAGGGAGGCTCTGATGAGAGACCTGACAAATTAACCGCGAGGCCTGTGGTGCAGAGCGCCGCTCGCCCGCTGACCCACTGTCCTCATTCCACTGCGTCAGCCGCTCGCTGGGACTGAACGAGGGCTCCGCAAACACAGTCACCTGCGGCCGTCCCCTTCCCTCTGCTCATGAGGACTGCTTGAACACGGAGCAGGTTGTGAGAAGGTGAAGCTGCAAGGACTTGTTCATATTATTCATTCCAGGGATAGAAATTGGGGTCTGGAGCATCCCAGCGTGACACCATGAGCATCTGCTGAGGCTTCTTGGCTCTGCCGGTTCAGTTCGCTGGGTCCTCGGTGCTTCTGCAGCCCCACAGCTGCCCCTCCAGGGACCCAGCCTGTGCAGGGCCAGATGTAGCACAGACCCCCTGAGTTCTGGTGCAGGGGGCAGGTGTGACCCTCCTCTGAAGCTGCAGGGGTGTCCTGGTGTGGAGTGGCCACTGTGCTGCCAGGTCTGAGGTCACCCCCAGTGACAGATGCCACTGGCAGCTGGGGCCTTGCAGCCAGCTCTGTGGGGGACCAGAGGGGAGGAGGCCCCACCTGCCGGGTCTGGGCTGGGTCTGTAAGTCGGTGCAATGCCTGCGCAGTGCGATGAGCGGGGCGCTGGCAGCCGACAGGTACCACCCTCTAGTTACAGTAATTGGACAGGACTGGCTCCTGTCATGTTTATTTATCCCAAGGTTTTAAAGCCAGGGAATCGGGAAGGACTGAGGCAGAGCGTGCAGAGGGGCTTGACGTGGAAGGATGTGATTAAGTAAAAGCTGCTGAGGTCATCACTTGACTCAATTGGTTTAATGAAGGCTGACTGCTCTGTACATGGTGATTTAATTTGGTGAGACTGTAATCTGCTGGGTTGGTCATCACCTTCTGGTCAGTCATTGATCAGGGCACGGGAGGATGACGGTGCTTGTCTTGCTCGAGTCGATGAGTCAGGGCGCAGGAGGCTGACGGTGCTTGTCCTGCCCGGCTTGTGCAGCCCAGGGGCTGGTCAGCGCTCGGAGCATCCAGCACCCAATGGATGCAGAGTCCTTTTCCCGATGGTGCCAGAAATCACTCTGGGACAAGGAAGGCTTGGTGTCTGTCGGGTTCAGATTCTCTCACAGGAGAGCAGACGTGTGTTTGGGCACCGTGGTGGGGTTGGGGGGTCACTGCGTGACCGTAAGGGCGCTGCCTCTTCACAAAGCGAAGGCTTCTGGCTTGTGGACTGCGAGTCTGCTTCTGGACAGGAGTGCAGAGGGTAGTGGTGCTGCTGTGGGGAACGTGAGTCATGAGAGAGTAACTGGTGTGAGCGTGTCTGCTGCTGGGCTTTCTGGGCTGCTTTGGGATCACGAGGCTCCGGTTTGGCTGCTGCTGGTGGTGGCTGTGCAGCTCTGGCGGTTTGGGTTAGGAGAGGAGTCCCAGAACACTAGGGATTGGAAGGGACCTTGAAAGGTCATCCAGCCCAATCCTTCTGCCCCAGCAGCAGCCCCAGCAGCACCCCCTAGATCCACTTGCAAAGGAACATGGCCAGGAGGGTTTGGAATGTCTCCAGAGAAGGAGACTCCACAACCCCCCTGGGCAGCCTCTGCCACCTTCACCATGAAGAAGGTCCTTCTCATATTGTTGTGGAACCTCCTTTGGTCCAGTTCACACCCGCTGTCACTGGATGCCCCTGAGCAGAGCCTGGCTCCATCCTCCCGACACCCACCCTTCACATATCCCTCCATTGCTGTATTTCTGGCCTCCACCCATCACTCCACGCTGGGATGGCAAAGGACCCAGGAAGAAGCCCCTGCCTGCAGCACAGGCTCTGAGGATGGGGGAATGCTCTGTTGCCTTTGGAGCAGGCTGCTCCCGAGGAAGCCCTGCTCCATGTGGAGTGTGGCAGTGGCATATGCCATCCATCCCGCACGCTGAATTATTCAGCAGCTCCCGATAATGAATCATTGAACAAAGGCTGGCATCATGCAGCTCCAGCCCTTGGTGCCTGGTGCAGTGAACCCGGGCTGTGTTCCCCGGGTGGGAGCTCTGCAGCTTAGGGGGGGGCGACTCTACCAGAGCTCAGGAACTGTCTTTCGGGCCATTTCTTGTGGTTGCTTGAGCAGCACCTTCCAACTCGCTGCACTCAGGCCTCCCTCAGCTGAGCGGCTCTGGCTCAGTCTGCTCCTCTCCTCCAAACTCTGAGCGCTGAGACATCTCCCAGAGGAGCAGCGAAAGGGATTGTACCCCTGAAGAAGGTCTTTCTTCACTGGTACGGTGCCAGCAGTGGAGAATACAAGCTGGGGTGTTCACTGGTGTAAATTGCTGGCGATAGAGCTGGGTGCTTTCACTCTGTCCAGGATCTGGCCCTCTGCCCTCATCGCTGCTCTGCTGGCTGGGAGGTTGTGCCCATCTCTGAGAGTCCCAGGGGAGATGCTGGAGCTGAAGGTGGGTTGTGCTGCTGGGTTTGAAGGATGAATCACTGCTGGCTGGGTCCTGTCTTCATTAGCGTGACGATCGGAAATGTCTGAATCATAGAACCACAGAGCATTAGGGGTTGGAAGGGACCTCGAAAGATCAGCCAGTCCCACCCTGCTGCCACAGCAGGATCCCCAGATCCACTCGCACAGGAACATAGGAGGGTTTGAAATGGCTCCAGAGAAGGAGACCCCACAGGTCCCCTGGGCAGCCCCTGCCAGGGCTCTGGCACCCTCACTGGGAAGAAGGCCCTTCTCACACTGATGGGGAACCTCCTCTGTCCCAGCTCACACCCAGTTGCCCCTTGTCACTGGGTGCCCCTGAGCAGAGCCTGGCTCCATCCTCCTCACACCCACCCCTCATATATTTGCAAACATTAATGAGGTTGTAGCTGTGCTGCTTGTGAACTTGGTCTGGAGTTGATGCCTGGCCCCAGCTCTACTGTGACCCTGTGTGGAGTGTTCCCAGGAACCGTTCTTGGGGGCTCAGAGGGGCTGGGACAAGAGATGGGGAAGGAGGGAGGGAAGTCCTGGCTGCAGGGTCCTTCCTGTACCCCTGGGAGTCAGACTGCCTCCCCAGGGGCCTTCTCTGGCTGTGAAGCACCAGTGACCTCTGAGTGGTGCCTGTGGAGCAGCTGCCTGACGGGCAGAAGCAGCCCTGGGCTGTGCGTGGGGCTTTGCGAGCTCCACAAGGGTTGGGTATGAGAAAGCAGCTGCATGGCCGTGCAGACAGAGGGGTTCAGTGGCAGCCTGGGGACAGCCTGTGCAGCCGGGAAATATCCTCCCGGCTGTGTAGAAACTGTCATTGGGGCACCTCTGGGGAAGATTGCCACCACTTGTCTTCAGATCAGAGCCTCGGGGGCTGCCGACAGCTGCACCTTGGTCGGCCCTGACTGGCCCCGTGCCTGTCCCTGTTCCCGGTTCAGCTCCCAGCTCTCTTACAAGTGCTCGTTGTTCACCCCACGAGCTGCTCACTTGCAGCAGAGGGCTGACCGGTGGCTCCGGGTTGGGGTTGTGTGTTCTGCTGCTGGGGTGAGCCCAGCCCAGGGCTTGGACCGGATGACATTTTGAGGTCCCTGCCAGGCCCTGATTCATATTTCAGTGGCATTTCCAACTCTGGCTAATGGCAGTCCAGCTGATTTCCAGCCTCTCCAGCTCTGCTCTCTCGAACATCGCTCGAGTGCCTGTTACCCGTCTCTGACGATCAGGCGCAGTCGGTGTAAGAAATGCCGGAGCTCTCTCCTGGGTGCTTGGAGCGGAGCGTGAGAGACACTTGAAAAGTGCTTCAAGCCAAACCCTCCTTGAACTTGTCGAGGTGGCAGCTGTGACCTAATGCTGGCTGATGGGCTCTCTGACTGCAGAGCCCCCTGACCCTGGAGCACGTCGAGGAAAGGAGAGGAGCCCTCCCCCAGGACGCAGGGTCCCCATCCATAATAGCTAACAACACAGCCGAGTCCCAGCACAACCCTCTTAATGAGCAGGAGAGCCGAGACGCGCTGCAGCTCAACTGCTGACTGCGTGTGATGCTGCTCCCACCGAGCTCATTAAAGCACTTTATGTAACGGGGCTGCCGCCCCGCGCGCCCGGAGCCTTCCGCACTCGGCGCTGCGCTCCGTGGGTTCACGTGCTTTAACGATTCTTCTTGTCCTTGCCGTCTGAAAGGGAAAGGCTGTGATTCAACAGCCCGAGGGGACAAACAAGGGGCCCGTGCAACGCAGCCTCACAGAGCTTTAGGGGTTGGAAGGGACCTTTAGGGGTTGGATCGTCCAGTCCGGTCCCCCTGGCCACAGCAGGGTCGTCTCCGTCCACGTGGGACCCGCCACTGCATCTGGGGGAAGAATGTGGTGCTTGGAGAGGCTGTTCACAGAGGGGTGATGGCAGGAGAACACCCAGCAGAAAACACCCCAGCAAGTCAGTAAAAGCTAGGGAAGGGCCTGGAGCATCTATCTGATGGGGAGAGGTGGAGAGAGTCTGGGCTGTTGAGTTGGAGGAAGAGGAGGCTGAGGGGAGCCCTCATCACTCTCTACAGCTCTCTGCAAGGACACTGTGGAGATGCTGGTGCTGGACTCTTCTAACAGGTCATCAGCGACAGCAGCAAAGGGAAGGGCTTCCAGCTCCAACAGGGAAGGGTTAGACGGGCCGTCAGGAAGAGATTCCTTCCTAGAGAGAGTGGTCAGGCCCTGGAATGGGCTGCCCAGGGTGGGTGTTAAGTCTCCATCCCTGGATGAGTTTAAAAGTCACTCAGATGTGGTGCTGGGGGTTCTGGTTCAGGGGTGACCTTGTAGAGCAGGGTTGATGGTTGGACTCGCTGACCCCAGGGGTCTTTTCCAGCCTGAAGGATTCTGTGGCTCTATAATAAGAGCAGCTGCAGCCCGTTTGCAGCAGACTGATGGGTTCTGCCCAGGTGTGAGTGGCCACAGATCCTCGGGAGGGGTTTGAAGCAGCGGTGTCCCCGCACAGTGCTGCCGGATGGCAGCGCAGGGCAGCTCTGCTGCCTCCCTGCGCCGCTGGTACCGAGTCGCTGCTGTTGATGGAGCCTGGGACTCGTACAGTTCCTTAATCACTTTCTGGCAAACACTGTTAAGCCTCATTAATGCAAATTAACAGCTGATCTATTTTTCCAGAGTCTCAGTCCCATCGCATGAACTGAGATTATACAATAACTTCAGAAAATCAATCCCCTGTCCTTCCTACAAATTGATTTGTGGTTGGAGCTGCCAGGAGCTGCCGGGCTGGGCTCAGGTCACAGGCTGCTGCTCCCTGACTTGGCTGCCGGGGCACAGGGGGCAGCTCTGGCGTTGGGATTGTGTCTCAGAGGAACATCAGACCTGAGGTTTTCCTGAAAGGATGAGCCAGGTCTTCTGTAGAGATCAGTGAGGTCTGTGCAGTGGCCACTGCTGGGTGCTTTGTGTTCCCTTCCTTCCAGTGATGCCGCCCAGCAGCGAGTGGGGTCCCAGTGCTGTCCAGTGTGGCTGGGGTGACAGTTTCTACCCCAGTGCTGGAGCAGATGATCACAGAGAGAGGGCAGGGCCGTGGTTCTGGCAGTCAGATGCAGACTGCTCTTGCCTCTGTGCTGGATGTAGAAGAAACTTGCTCTTCCCTTCCTCCCCTCATTGGGGCAGACCGCAAGCTCTCAGCTGAGCCAGCCTGCAGCTGCCAAGGGGCAAATCCAGCAGCTTCTGTCTGCAGGAAGAGGAGGGAGAGCACTGATGGCTGGACACCCAAAGCTCTTAGTCTGAGCTCTGCCTGGGCTGTGGCTGCAGTTGAGCTAGGGGTTAGCAATGGCTCCTGCTCTTGAGATCTGGGGATGATTGGCTGTCACAGTGGGATTTGCTGGATTTCCCTTCCCAGCTGCAGAAACATGCTGGTGCATGATGTGGGAGCAGGGGGGATGAAGGTCTCCCCACGATGTGGGAGCAGGGGGCATGAAGGTCTCCCCATGAAAGCCTCAGCAGAGCGGTGTCTTCAGCTCCCCCCAGTACCCCCTGGTTGTCTCTGGGACAAGAGCGCTGAACGGGGGGCTGGCAGTCGCAATCCCTTCCCTCACCGAGGGCCGGGTCTCCTGGGCTCTGGCCCCGTAATTACATTTCAAACTGGAAATGAAATGTCTGTCTCGAAATGAGGATTTAAATGAATTAGCTGCGTCTCTCAGCAGGTGCTGAAGGGGCTCTTGTAAATGACAAGCCGGGTCTAATCCTTTCTGGGCACCTCCAGCTTGGTTAGAGCCGGGTTTAAGTACCAACACGAGCAGACGGGGGGAGCGGAGCCCGGCCGCCGCAGCTGCGGGATGTAATGTTTTCGCAAGGATCGCGACAGCTCGGTAATTAATGTCCCCTGACCCGGTGAGGTACCTGTGAATCAAGTCCCTGAGCTCCATCCGGAGCTGAGCGGTGCCGTTTAACCTGTAAATCGGAGACGTTTTGCTGGAGAAATGTGACAGGGCTTCGTGAAGGGGGAGCGAACCCTCTTGGCTGATCAAAAGGCTGCTCATTAAAGCTGCTAATTCTGCACCCAGTGCTCGTTTAGCAGCCCAGAGCGCTCTGGGAACAGCATCGCTGGCTGCTCTTTGCAGGCAGTTCTGGAGTCTTGTGTCCAGCTCTGGGCCCCTCAGCTCCAGAAGGACACAGAGCTGCTGGAGAGAGCCCAGTGCAGAGCCACAGGGATGATGGAGGGAGGGGAGCATCTCCCTGCTGAGGAGAGGCTGAGGGAGCTGGGGCTCTCAAGCTGGGAAAGAAGGAGCCTGAGGGGTGACCCCAGGGATGTTGATCAATATGTGAAGGGTGGGTGTGAGGAGGATGGAGCCAGGCTCTGCTCAGGGGCACCCAGTGACAGGACAAGGGGCAGCGGGTGAGAGCTGGAGCAGAGGAGGTTCCACATCAGTGTGAGAAGGACCTTGTTGGCAGTGAGGGTGCCAGAGCCCTGGCAGGGGCTGCCCAGGGGGGTTGTGGAGTCTCCTTCTCTGGAGACATTTCAAACCCTCCTGGGCTGTTTCTGTGTGACTGGATCTAGGGGATCCTGCTGTGGCAGGAGGGTGGGACTGGCTGATCTTTCGAGGTCCCTTCCAGTCCCTGATGTTCTGTGATTCATCACACGCCGGCGCTCGGCAGGTAGCCCTGTGGCTCAGCCGAGGGCCCGTGATGGGGAGACAGATGCTATCTCGGGGCCGATTAGAACTGGAGCTGGCAAAACAGGGGAGTGATTTAATGAAGTTTTGATCCAGCCCATCAGATCCCGCGCTGGGGAGAGGCAATATTAATTCAGCAGCACATTATCATCTCAATTGTAGTGATTCTAAGGAGCATTAATAACGGGGGCGCGCGTGGCAGCTGGGGAGGGTGATGAATTGTTCCGGAGGCAGAAATACTCCTCGGGATTGTGTTTGGTTTGACACCTAAACACAGAGCAGATTCCCATTATCACCGTGTAATCCATTTGTGCGCCGCGTCCTCCGCGCTCGCGGAACAGTCACCGCGGGCTGCTGCGGGGGGCGGGCTGAAAGCACCGGCCTGACAACCTTTATCTTTTAATCCGCAGCTCTTCTGCGGGCTTAAATCACTCCAGATTCCCTCTGACAGCAGGACCTCCTCTCGCTGTCACGAGCAGGAGAAACATGCAAACGCCATCCGGGACTTGTCCCTTCTGCCTGAGACGGTGACACTGACACCGCTGGTGCTGCCCGCAGAGGCACAGACCACGGGGGTTGGAAGGGACCTCGAGACATCACCCAGCCCAAGCCCCCTGCCACAGCTGGGTGCCCTAGGGCCAGTCGCACAGGAACACGTCCAGGTGGGTTTGCAATGTCTCCAGAGGAGGAGACCCCACAGCCCCCCTGGACCACTGTGGTACTGAAAGCTCTGCTTCCCGAGCTGCATTAGGGAGTGACTTCCCAGCTCCCATCAGAGCGGCATCGCTGCTGCTGGGTAGGGAGACATTGAATGAGCTAGAACAGGGTAGCGTAGAGTCTGGCATCTGGGCAAGAGCAACCCCAGGGACCAGGATAAGGTGGGGGCTGGCCTGCTGGAGAGCAGTGGAGGACAAAGGGACCTGGGGGTGCTGGTGGCTGGCAGGATGGCCAGGAGCCAGCAATGGGCCCTGGGGGCCAAGAACGCCAACAGTTCCTTGGGTGCATCAGAAGGGGGGTGGTTAGTAGATCGAGAGAGGTACTTCTCCCCCTCTACTCTGCCCTGGGGAGACCACAGCTGGACTCTGTGTCCAGTTCCAGAAGGACACAGAGGTGCTGGAGAGAGCCCAGCACAGAGCCACAGGGATGATGAAAGGAGGGGAGCATCTCGCTGCTGAGGAGAGGCTGGGGGAGCTGGGGCTCTCAAGCTGGGAAAGGAGCCTGAGGGGTGACCCCATGGATGTTGATCAAGATGTGAAGGGTGGGTGTGAGGAGGATGGAGCCAGGCTCTGCTCAGGGGCACCCAGTGACAGGACAAGGGGCAGCAGGTGTGAGCTGGAGCAGAGGAGGTTCCCCATCAGTGTGAGAAGGACCTTGTTGGCAGTGAGGGTGCCAGAGCCCTGGCAGGGGCTGCCCAGGGGGGTTGTGGAGTCTCCTTCCCTGGAGATGTTTCAAGCCCTCCTGGCCATCTTCCTGTGCGACTGGATCTGGGGGATCCTGCTGTGTTGGGGGGATGGGACTGGCTGGTCTTTCGAGGTCACTTCCAACCCCTGATGTTCTGGGGTTCTGTGATAGTGGGTTCTGTGTCTGTATCAAGTGTAAGTCCTGTGCTCCATTGGGGTGTGTGTGAGACCAGGTCCATTGATACCACCTCTTCCCTCCTGCGCAGGGCAGAGGAACAGCTCCTGAGCCGGGGAAGGACTGGGGGGGATCCCCATGTGCCTTGGGGGGCCAGAGCAGGGTGAGGTTCTCTCCTGTCAGAGCTTTGTTAAGCCCTCAGGCTCCCTCTGAATCTGCTCCTGAGCTGCAGCCTGAAGCAGCACTTCATTAGCCCAGTCTCCTGGCGCTGGTGCACGAGCAGTTTCCCATCTAAAAGCAGAATCACGGCAATCATTTGCGTCTATTCTTAGCCCCATCCATCGCACCAGTGGGTGCTCGGAGCCCTCCAGCGAGCTGGCTGCAGGGCAGCTCCTTGCACACAGCGTTAGCGGGGATCCAGGCAGAGACACCGAGCCGAGTCCTGGGCTGGGGGGACTTAGGAAGGCTCCTGGCAGCTGCAGGGGGGCAAAACAGGGGCTCACAGCGGCCACTGTGACTCGAAACCAGGTGCCATCTTCTGTTCCAGCCCAGTGAAGACCCTTTCTCCAGGGTTCACAGAAGGTTTTGTGGGTTCTGAGTCCCTGGAGTTAAGCTCCTCCAGTTGCTTTTACTTGACCCCCCATGGCCCTGGGGACCAGCTTCATCTCTGCTCTTGGCATCCTCTCGTGGAAGCAAGTCCACACCAATAAATCCTGCTGTTAGGCTGCTGGCTTCACAATAATTTAAACCAACAAAGGCCTCACCGAGCTCTGCAGCGCTCCCTGCTCTTTCCATGTGATGGGGAGAGATAAATAACGAGGCAATATTTTACTCTTCGGGCTCTGCCATTGGCAGAGGCTCCTAATGTGCCCTGAATTGATGATGCTGGTGGCAGACTTCCACGGCAATCCCGGTAATTAATCACTGCCTTAACAATGAGGAACATTTCCCGGGTCTGATCGGAATGAATCGGGTGCAGGGAGGGACCGGCGGTGAGTCCAGCCACAAAAACTTGTGTTTGGAAACTGGCTGCTGTTCCCCAGGTGAGGAAGCAGCTGCAGCCACCGGGCTGAGCCGCTGCGGGGCTGCCCCCGGGCCAGCTGGCTTGGAGCCGGGGATGGAGCCAGGCTCTGCTCAGGGGCACCCAGTGACAGGACAAGGGGCAGCGGGTGTGAGCTGGAGCAGAGGAGGTTCCCCATCAGTGTGAGAAGGACCTTGTTGGCAGTGAGGGTGCCAGAGCCCTGGCAGGGGCTGCCCAGGGGGCTGTGGAGTCTCCTCCTCTGGAGACATTTCAAACCCTCCTGGGCTGTTCCTGTGCGACTGGATCTAGGGGATCCTGCTGTGTTGGGGGGATTGGAGTCGGTGATCTTTGGAGGTCCCTTCCAACCCCTAATGTCCTGTGAGTCTGTAAAGGAGGTCTGTAGTCGATCTATTTACAGTAGATCTATGCAGTAGCCCCCAAATAGAAGCCTGGGTCCATCCTTTCTGGGATCAGATCTATCATTCACAGGAGCTACTCGTGCAGCTCTCCCACGGCTCTGCCGTCGGTGCCGGTGCTTTCTGTTCTGTCCTCACCTTCAGATTTCCCCCTGCAGCTGCACATGGCGGTGGGGGCTTAAATTGCAGCTCGAGGCCCATTTCTGTACCACACACGTGCTCAGGATGTTGTAGTTTATTGTGTTATAATTGGGTTGCCTTGGGGAAATCACTGTCAGGGCTGACGGGCTCCTGGCAGCTCCCTTTTGTACTGCTGCAGAGCTGCCGGGTGCCGCTCGCAGATGCTCCTGGAGCTGCTCGTTTCCTTTGGTGACACCTGCCCGGGAATCAGCATTGGGAGCAAAGGGAAGGGACAGGTTTCTTTTAAACGAGGAGGTGTGTGTGGCCTTCAGAAGTGCTGACAAAAACAACAGAGCAAGTTGACAACAACGAGAAATCCCTTGAACTGCTCTTAGTCCCTTACCCGGCGCTAGGGAGAGAGGGCTTCGTGTTCCCCAGGCAGGGCTCGTTGCAGTGGGGTCTGTTGGGATGCTCCTGCCCCCCAGGCTCCATTGAACTCTGCTCGGGGGTGGTTCTCTGCTGGGGTTCCCTCCTGCCTTGCAGAGAGGGGTTTATCCTCTCTGGGGCATTGAGGTGGGAGGAAGCTTTTCCTGGTTGTGCTCTGTGGTGTGAGGTGCAGAGACTGCACTGTCACCCCTTCACAGAATCACAGCATCACGGACATCAGGGGTTGGAAGGAACCCCAAAAGATCAGCCAGTCCCACCCCCCTGCCACAGCAGGATCCCCTAGATCCAGTCACACAGGAACATGCCCAGGAGGGTTTGAAATGTCTCCAGAGAAGGAGACTCCACTACCCCCCTGGGCAGCCCCTGCCAGGGCTCTGGCACCCTCACCCTGAAGAGGTTCCTTCTCAGACTGATGTGCATCAGATCCGTCTGAGTCCCAAGGCAGCTGGTGCTCGCCAGTGGAGCCCAGTGACTCCCTCGCTTCAGTGGTGATGGCTGTGGGAGATGGCTCTGTGCCTGAGGGGCTCTGTGCCTGAGGCTGCCGGGGCTCCTGGTGTACGGTGGGTTTGCCTGCTCCAGGGCTCAGCCCAGCCCTTAGCTGGTGAGACTTGCAAAGGTTACGGCTCACCCGGCTCGTCTCCCGCCCCTCCGGGACGCGCTGTGTGAAGCGCTGGAGGTGGTGCGTGGTGAGGGGATGCCCTTTGGAAAAGGTTAATCCTGCTGCCAGGCTTCCTCACAGCCCCGAGCGGGGAGTAGGGCTGCGGGGGCGGTGGCGGCCGGCAGGGCCGGTGTGTTCTGCTGCTGGAGTGAGCCCAGCCCAGGGGCTTGGGCTGGCTGGTCTTCCGGGGTCGCTTCCAGCCGCTGATGTTCTGTGAGATCTGTGCAGCTCACTGGGAGCTGGAACAGGAGACTGGCCGCTTGGTGCAGTGTAGGGTTGGGCACAGGCGTGGAACTGGCTCGCTTACTGGTGATGTGTTTTGGGGCCATCTGAGGTGGGTTCATATCAGCTGCCTTTTCCAAGTGGGCTGTTCCAGGGTCTGGCTTTGAAGTGGCTTCTGGCTCAGCTGGGATGCAGAGTTTCGAGGACCTGAGTACCCAGTACCTGGGTCCAGGTGTTGCAGGGAATGGTCCAGTGGCTGTATGTGGGTAGCAGCCACCCTCCTGTGTTCTCTGTATGGCCAGGGGAAGGGCAGGGATGCCAAAGCACAGCGGCACACAAACCCCGACCCTTCCCACCCAGCTGTCCCCCAGTCAGCCTGAGCCTGCCCATTTCACAGACTCACAGAATCATCCAGCTTGGAAAAGACCCCTGGGGTCAGTAAGTCCAACCATCACCCCTACTCTGCGAGGTCACCCCTAATCCAGATCCCCCAGCACCTCATGTCAGCGACTTTTAAACTCTTCCAGGGATGGGGACTCAACCCCCACCCTGGGCAGTCCCTGACCACTCTCCAGGAAGAATCTCTTCCTGATGGCCAGTCTAACCCTCCTCTGTGGAAGCTGGAAGCCCTTCCCTCTGCTGCTGTCACTGATGACCTGTGAGCAGAGCCCAGCACCAGCATCTCTACAGTGTCTTTCAGGTAGTTGTAGAGAGGGATGAGGTCTCCCCTCAGCCTCCTCTTCCTCCAACTCAACAGCCCCAGCTCTCTCAGTCTCCCCCCAGCTCTGTTGCCCTCTCCATGGAACTTCCTCCTTTAACCCCGAATTTTCATGGCCAGTTCTATCAGGTTGGGGCTTCTGAAGCCACTACCGCTTTCCCCCCCAATTATGAGTTTCCTTCCTGCAGCCTTTGAAAAGCCAATATTTTCTGAGAAGCTTTTGGAAAGTAACTTAAAGAACAATTTGATTAAAGCTCTGCAAGCTGAAGGGGATGAGCAGCGAGCGGCTCCGGCCGGGCTCCCCAAAGTCATTTAGGTTTATGAAAAACATGGCTGTTCATTTACACCCTCTGCCCCTGGGGCGCAGGCCTCTCCGGAAGGATGCCGCTTGCCGCGGCGCCGGAGACAGGCTCTGGCCCCCAACTGCCCACCCTTCTGGCTCGTCTCGATGATTCCCCATCTGATGGCAGCACCCCTGCAGCGATTCCGCAGTCCCCCAGCCCTCCAGAGGAGCCCGCTGGCCTCGTAGAGCTGCCGCTCGGTGGCCACCTTCCTGCTCGGTGGCCACCTTCCCGCTCCGCCCTGGCGATTCCTGTGGCATTGATTGAACAGGGGATTCGCGGGGAAATGAAGTCTCGGGAAGACACAATGATTTAACTAATTGGCGAATGCGGGGTGCGTGTGAGCGAACGCGGGGAGCGCAGAGCCCTCATTCACTGCCGATTCCTCCCGGACCCTGCTACAGCAGCAGATTAATTCTTACGAAACAAAGATTGTATTTTCATGCAAATTTTCCTCAGTAATAAAATCCCAGGAGAATCGAACTGACAGGAAAATGTACGAGGTACAAGCAGAGCAGTTTCTGGAGCTGTGTGTTCTCCGGGCAGCCTCAGCTCTGCACTGTGCAGCCCCTGAGAGCCCAGTGCACACTCTGGCACCTGGGCAAGAACAGCCCCAGGGACCAGGATGACGTGGGGGCTGACCTGTTGGAGAGCACTGGAGGACAAAGGGACCTGGGGGTGCTGGTGGCTGGCAGGATGGCCAGGAGCCAGCAATGGGCCCTGGTAGCCAAGACGGCCAGCAGTGGCATCCTGGGGTGGATCAGAAAAGGGGTGGTTAGCAGGTGGAGAAAGGTTCTTCTCCGCCTCTACTCTGCCCTGGGGCAACCACAGCTGGAATCTTGTGTCCAGCTCTGGGCCTCTCAGCTCCAGAAGGACCCAGAGCTGCTGGAGAGAGCCCAGCACAGAGCCACAGGGGTGATGGAGGGAAGGGAGCATCTCCCTGCAGAGGGAAGGCTGAGGGAGCTGGGAAAAAGGAGCCTGAGGGGTGACCCTATGGATGTTGATCCATATGGGAAGGGTGGGTGTGAGGAGGATGGAGCCAGGCTCTGCTCAGGGGCACCCAGTGACAGGACAGGGGGCAGCGGGTGTGAGCTGGAGCAGAGGAGGTTCCACATCAGTGTGAGAAGGACCTTCTTGGCAGTGAGGGTGCAGGAGGGGCTGCCCAGGGGGTTGTGGAGTCTCCTTCTCTGGAGACATTTCAAACCCTCCTGGGCTGTTCCTGTGTGACTGGATCTGGGGGACCCTGCTGTGTTGGGGGGATGGGACTAGATGATCTTTTGAGGTCCCTCCCAATCCCTAACGACTGGATCTAGGGGATCCTGCTGTGTTGGGGGGATGGGACTGGATGATCTTTAGAGATCCCTTCCCACCCCTAACGTGACTCTGTGAACATTAATCAGGGTGTTTTCCCTTCATCCTCGGCCTCACAAACCCGAAAGGAAAATTAATCGATGTGTAAATTAATTACCACTGCCGACTTTCCCCTCAGAGGCTGGGACAGGGGTGGGAGGGAGAAGCCTAAATGCCAAAATTAAAATCTCGATTAAATTTTACAAATAGCAGTTAATTACAGGGCTTCCGCCTTCGTCTTCTTCCCCTTTAATGTCCCTATTAGAGGGGAAGGAATTATTAGCTCCTTAACTGACATTTATCCCGGTAGCCCCCGGCCAGGCGGGGAGCAGTTACAAGCTGTAATAAATGTCAGCGGTTAGAAATGAATCGCCGCGCTCTGCCTTGCTGGGGGCTGCCTCTGAAATATTAATGGCACGGCTAAAAATACGTTGTGAGCCACGAGGATGCTTTGGGTCTGGGGCGGTGGCAGAGTTTGAAGGCCCGGAGAGGGGGGAGAGCTGTGTTTGAGCATCGGCAGCTCCCGGTGCCGGCCCCAGCAGGAGGATGCCCCAGTGCTTGGAGTGATGGAAGGCCGGCCCTTGCGGAGGTCTGTCAGCTTTCCAGGAGGGGAGAGATGTCTCCTTCCCTTTGGAGAGGGAATAGGAGCTCTGGGTGCCTCGAGGTGCTGCAACTGTTGGAAGAGCCGAGGGGTTTGTACCCAGTCACGGGCCTGGCTCTGGATCTGCAGCTCCCATGGCCGTGGTCAATGAGGCAATGGGAGCCTGAGGAATCACAGTCCTAGAACGTCAGGGACTGGAAGGGACCCCAAAGGCTCATCCAGTCCAATCCCCCTACCAGGGCAGGATCCCCTAGATCTGGTTGCACAGGAACATGGCCAGGTGGGTTTGAAATGGAAGGGGCTGCCCATGGGGGCTGTGGAGTCTCCTTCTCTGGAGGCCCCCGAAGTCACTGGTGTGACCAGTCACTGGTGTGCCCCCTGAAGTCACTGGTGCGACCAGTCTGCCTGCCTCGTGCGGAAGACAGCGCCTGTCCTCCCACCCCATCCCTGCTGGTGCCAGGCTCAGTCTGCCCCCAGAGTGCTCTGAAGCCCCTGTACGATGCAGAACGTCCCCTCTAACCCCAGAGTGATGCTTCCCCCGCAGGCCAGCTTCTCTCTCCAGCCCAAGCCGGGACCTGAGGGGCTGCTCTGGGGGAATCCCGCAGCCTCCCCCTAAGCAGGACAGGGACTGCTCTTTCACTCCCGGGGTTCGAGGCGCCGTGTCCCGCTGCAGGCTCTGAGCAGTCGCGGTGCGGGGCTGTGCTGTGCATGTGACAGATGCCGTTGGTGTCCGTGGGAGCTCAGGGCTGTTGGGAAAGTGTTTGCATAAAAATAGGTTGTGTCTGCAATTTAAACCGGGATGAAGCGCTGCGGTTATGAAGAATTTAATGAGTTGTTGTGTGGTGTTCCTGAGGAGCGGCAGCCGAGCCGCAGAGTGCGTTAGGGAACCCAAACTGGGTTAGAAATGCGGCCGGATCCAGCCCTCCTCCCCTCTCACTAGCAGCAGCTCTGACTCATTAAGGCCGTCGGGTTGAGCCGGGTGGGGATTGTGGCTGCGCTGGCGGCTGGAGGAGCTGGAGTGGGAATCCCTGCTGCTTGTCATCTGGTCCCAGTGTTGCATAGGGTCACAGAACGTTAGGGACTGGAAGAGACCTCAGGAGACGATCCAGTCCGGTCCCCCTGCCACAGCAGGGTCCCCTAGATCCAGTAGCACAGGAGTGCTGTTCCCACCGAGGACTGGGGCTGATGGTGAGGTACCAGCCTCCTGGCCAGTGCTGTGGGGCCACGGCTGCCTCCTCAGCCTTCCCATGGCTGTCAGAATCCCAGCAGATAACCTGTTCTTCTAGAGCATCCTGAGGGTCCTGCAGCTCAGCAGCATTGTGTGTGCAGTTATCCTGCTGTGGTGGTGGGGGGGTTGGACTAGATGGTCCTTCAAGGTCCCTTCCAATCCCTAATGTCCTGTGAGTCTGTGAAGCGAGAACACGGCTCATGAGGCAGTCCCCCCGCTGCTGGTGCTGTGGGGAGATGTTGGGGACAGGAGATCTGCCCCACAGGCTGCCCTGCTGGCATTGCCCAGTGTTCCAGGGGGCTGTGTGCTCTGTCGCTGTCAGGCCGTGCCTGGCACAGCTCAAACCCGGGAGCTGGCAGCGAACTGTCTCTCCCTACTTGGGAAGTTCAATTGTTGGCTGGTACCTCTGGAGGTCACTCTAACAAAGACAAAAATGCAGATTCTGGAAATGATGTGAAGGGTTTGACTGGGCTCTGTGCTCTCTGCTGTTGTCTGTTCCAGCTCAGGCATCTGCCAGCTTTGATCAGCTAATGCAGATGTCCGAGTTCATCTCTGCACAGAGTGTTCTTGGTCCTTCAGTCCATCCCGACAGCAGTCCTCCCCGCTGAGCCCGCCCGCCGTGAGGGTTTCCCTGCTGGCCAGGAATGGGGGCTCTAACCTGGCGCTTGATCTCCAGCCCCTGAGGGTTTCCTAAGGTGACCTATGTGAAGCCCCTCAAGAGCTCCCTGGAGAGTGAGGAGGGTCTGTCTGCTGGGAGCTTTCTGCACTGGTGCCAGAGCCACTGTTCTGCTTTAAGAGGCCAACTCTGAGTGGGGGAAGTCTTAAGGCTAAATGACCTCAGGGCAGGAGCTAATTGCCTCTCCAGTGCCCAGCACCAGCCACTGGTTACAGAATCACTCTGGCTGGAACAGACCCCTGGGATCATTGAGCTCAACCATCAACCCTACTCTACAAGGTCACCCCTAAGCCATATCCCCCAGCATCACATCTGAGTGACTTTTAAACTCATCCAGGGATGGAGACTCAACCCCCTCCCTGGGCAGCCCAGTCCAGTCCCTGACCACTCTCTGGAAAGAATCTCTTCCTGATGGCCAGTCTAACCTTCCCCTGGTGGAGCTGGAAACCCTTCCCTCTGCTTCTGTCACTACTGACCCTTGAGAAGAGCCCAGCACCAGCATCTCCGCAGGGTCCTTTCAGATGGTTGTAGAGGGCGATGAGGTCTCCCCTCAGCCTCCTCTTCCTCCAACTCAACAGCCCCAAGTGTTTCATTCTCTCCTCATCAAACCGACTCTCCAGGCCCTTCCCCAGCTTCGTCGCCCTGCTCTGCCTAGGAGAAGCAGGGCTCTGTCATGGTGATGGGCAGCGTGACCTTCAGCTCTCGACACCCTGCACTAGAGTTTGCCTGAGCTCCCTGATTGATGGACTCGGGCTGCAGCTCAAAGCACCAGGGGTTCTGGGGATCTGAGCCTTGCGCTCTCCGCTTGTTTATCACCCGTTCCCTGATAAGCCAGGATGTGAAGCCAGGATGTAAAGTCAGGGTACAGACACTACTTTGTGTTTGACAGCTCAGCTTGACTCTTCAATGGCTAAACCTTCCGTCGTGGGTTTTCCATCATCTCCGTCAGCTCTGAGCCAGGCTCGAGACGCCTCTGATCCCTGCCCAAGGGTTAACTGCTTTGAGGAGCCTTGGAATTGTTGCTGTTGTTAAACAGACAACATCTTTGTCTTTTGATTAGACACCGCTGTCTGCTTCTCAGAGCTGTCCCAGCGCCTTCCTTTCTCGAGTGCGGGGAGTTTACCCTTGAATGTGACAGGAACAAACCGCCCGCTCGCTGCCTCTGCCTCGTGATTGATCTGCTGCGTTAGTGCAGGCTGCTGCAGCTCTGTCACCCTGGCACTTGTGGGCTGAGCTATGTGCTCTGCGAGGGGAGGTCACCGCGGGTGGGACCGCCAAGGACACTCCTGGGATAGAGCAGTCACCAGCAGAAACCTTGGCAGACGTAGGAGTTCAGGTGCTGATGGGCACAGGGTGTCCTCGCAGAACTTGTTTGCAAGGACAGCCCCAGAGGAGCTGCTCTTGCAGCCCGCATCCCAGCTCACAGCTCACATCCCAGCCCGCATCCCAGCTCACGTCCCTGCTCACAGCCTGCATCCCAGCTCACGTCCCAGCCCACAGCCCGCATCCCAGCCCACAGCCCGCATCCCAGCTCACGTCCCTGCTCACAGCCTGCATCCCAGCCCGCGTCCCAGCTCGCATCCCAGCTCACAGCTCGAATCCCAACTCACATCCCAGCTCACAGCTTGAATCCCAGCCCACATCCCAGCCTGCATCCCAGCTCACAGCCCGCATCCCAGCTCGCATCCCAGCTCACAGCCCGCATCCCAGCTCGCATCCCAGCTCACAGCTTGAATCCCAGCCCACATCCCAGCCTGCATCCCATTGCTTGGCATCGTCTCCTCAGTGGGGCTGGACTTCTCCAGGCTGTTGCCCATCAGCTGCCTAAACACCTCTGCTGATGGGATTCCCACAGCTCTGTGCGGACACGCAGCAGGCACACGAGGGACGTGGCGTGAGCTGTGCTGGGGAATTCTTCCCTTAATGAACGTTTGAAAGCCAGCGTGGAGATGATGAAGACACATGGCAGCAGCAGGGCAGAGCGTGGCCCCCTCATTCACTGTCTGCAGAGCAGGGCTCGTTCCTGACGAGAGCAGGCAGGAGAGCGTGGCCCCAGCAGTTAGCCCCCAGCAGTGTCAGACGAACTTCTCCCCTGCAGCTGGTCCTTCTGGTGTGGATGTGGGGCGGGAGATGGCCGTGCTGCTGTGTTTACGGGGTAAGTAGAAGGTAGAACTCCACAAGGACGGGTTCTCTTGTGGCAGGTGAAGGTGACATGCCTGGAAACGAGCATTTTCAGAGAGACCCTTCCTACGCAGCCGCCTTGGACAAAGGACAGCAGTGCCCGTGACCTCCAGGGTCAGGCAGAAGCAGATGTGCTGCATCCTTCCCTCCCCTCCTCACCCTTCCCTCACCCTCTTACTGGTGCGGTGCCCGGAGGCTCAGGGTGACTCCAACATTCATTCAGCCCTGGGGACTTTCATCCCTCCAAGACTCCTGGTGCCAGAGCAGCAGGTGGCATCGACCTCCCAGATGAAAGGGAGGGGGAAAGCTCTCTGGGAATTCTGAGTGGCAGCCATCGGACGTGTGGCTGAGCCCAGTCGGTTTAATTAGCCTTGAGAGGCGAGCAGCTCCCTAGTGACATTTTGTTGGCTCTCCAGAGGTGGCTGAGGTGAAGGGTGTTGGAGCCCCCGTCTCTGAAGAGCCTCCGAGTGCTGCGTCACTGCTGTGTGCTCCCGGAGACGGGGGGCATTGTGGTGAAATACCAAGGAGAGAGAAGCAGAGACATCAGACAGCTGGCAGAAGTGTTCAAGGAGGTGGCATTTAGTGGGGGAGAGGGGCTGGGGTGAGATGCAGCCGGCGCTGAGCAATGCCTGCTGCACATGCGGGTCACCAGGAGGTTTCCAGAGGGTGTATGGGGAAGTGTTGTGGTGCCCATTTGCCAACAGGCTTCAGGGGCTCCACATCCCTCTAGTACTGCAGGAGCAAACAGCCTCTTTGGGATGCGGGGATTCCAGCACCGGTAATTGGTGTCTCCCAGCTGAGTCAGCAGAAGGTCTTCCCAGGGAGAACCCGGAGGTCTGGGTGACTGTCTGACGTTCTGGAAGGATTTCCCTGGCTGGGCAGGGACCAGGGGATTCACTGATGTGCAGAGCAGCTCAATATGAAGAGGCAGCTTAATTAGCAGCTCCTGGGGAGCAGCAGCTCTCCCCAGCTGATGCCGAAGGTGGGCTGTGCTCAGCTGGGGGTGCTGTGCTCAGTTGGAGCTCCAGCTCCCCAAGGGGACTTGGGACCTCTCTCTGGCTGACCTTCCAGGGTCCCTTCCCATCCCTAATGCTCTGTGATGCTGTGAGCCCCTTCTGGATCAGCAAAGACCTGAGATCTGGTGGCCCTGGGCTAGTCTTGTTCACTTTCAGAATGACCTTGCTGGCGAGCTTGGAGCTTGGGTGGGGTTTTGGAAGGAAACCAAGAGGGTGTTAAAGGAAATAGAGGATTTGAGTAAAATACTCCCGTCTGAGTGCAAATCCCCGGAGCCGACGAGCTCTGCCAAGGGAGCAGGATTCCCCGGGGGACGATTCCCCGGTGCCGGCTGGCTGAGGAAAGCTTGTTAAGGGGATTTTTCCCCGAGCTCCTCCAGCGCTCCTCATTACACCGTTTGATGGAGGCAGATCCGCTCTGAAGATAAACGTCCCTTCGGCGCCCGGGAGGTGCCTGCGCGCCGAACTAACGAGTCCAATCCCTGCCACGGGGCTCGTTTCACCTTGGCGTGCTCGTGTGGAGCTGTTTGTCAGGGTGGTGGCGGCGGGCTCCGCGTCTGGGGCTCCGCGCTGCCGCAGCGCTCGTTGCCCGCAGCGCCGGATCCCCGCACCGGTGGGTGCCCCTCTAACGAGGGGTCTGCGTGAGCCGTAACAGGACGGGAGCAGCGGCGAGGGGAGCGTTTCGCCCCCGTCTGAAGGCGTGCGGGCAGCTCTTAGAATAACCCGCGGGAGATGAGCGGAACGTGAACCCGGGAGGAAGGTCTCGCGGGTCTGTGCCGGCAGCGAACGCCTGATCAATGGGAGCGGGGAGCGAAACAATGGGGCCGCTCCCAGCTAAGTAGGTCACCGGTTAACGAGGCGGCGACTCCAGCCGAGAGGGGTTTCATCTTCACACACCGGCTCGGGGGAAGCGGGGCTGTGCATTTAGCAGCCGGTCAAACGCGATAAAAATATGTTTATTTATTTAATTCTGCTGTTTCGTTTGGCTGTTCGGGGCTCTAATGGCTTCTGCCGGCGCAGCCCTGGTTATCCACCTGGAAAAGGCAGGCGCCGCGCCCTCTGCCCCGGCCGGCCTTTGTCTCTGCTCCTGCGGCTCGGTGGGCTCGATGGATTCAGGTTCTTTGTGTCCTGCCTGGTTTAGATGTCGTGAATTCACAGAACCACTCTGGTTGGATATCTTGGCATAACTGAACCCAACCATCAACTCTGCTCCCCAAGCAGGATCCCCCAACAACACATCTCAGCGACTTTTAAACTCAGCCAGGGATGGGGACTCAACCACCCTGGGCCGTCCGTCCCAGGGCCTGACCACTCAGTCTGGGAAGAATCTCTTCCTGATGGCCAGTCTAACCCTCCCCTGTTGGAGCTGGAAGCCCTTCCCTCTGCTTCTGTCACTAACTCTCTATGAGCAGAGTCCAGCACCAACATCTGTGCGGTGTCCTTTCAGACAGCTCTAGAGAGCGATAAGGTCTCCCCTCAGCCTCCTCTTCCTCCAACTCAACAGCCCCAACTCTCTCCATCTCTCCCCATCAGATTGATGCTCCAAGCCCTTCCCCAGCTTCATTGCCCTCCTCTGCCCTCACTGCAGCCCCTTGATGTCTCCCTTGGACTGGGAGGTGCCCAAAACTGGACCTAGTCCTCAAGGTGCAGACTCCCCAGTGCTGAGCACAGGGTGACAGTCACCTCCCTCCTCCTGCTGGACACACAGTCTGCAGCTGGAAGGGTCTGTCAGTGCGGAAGGGTTTGGTGATGCTGATAAACCGCTGACAGAGCACATCAAGCCCCACTGCTTGCTTTAGTCTGCAGCTCGATTCCGTGGGGCAGGGACCATGGGGTGGTTGTGGGGTGGTTGTGCCTCTGCTGCTCCACAAGACCTTCCTTTCTCTGTAGCTGTGGGTTTAGTTCTGTTGGCCAGCAGGGCCACACAGGATCACAGAGCGTTAGCGATTGGAAGGGACCTTGGAAGATCATCCAGCCCAGTCCCCCGGCCACAGCAGGATCCCCCAGAGCCAGTCGCACAGGAACATGCTGGGAAGGAGCAGGGAGTGACTTGTGAGGGGTCAGAGGTGCTGGGAAGGAGCAGGGGGTGACTTGTGAGGGGTCAGAGGGACTGGGATGGACAGGGGATGACTTGTGAGGGGTCAGAGGGGCTGGGAAGGAGCAGGGGGTCACTTGAGGGGTCAGAGGGGCTGGGAAGGAGCAGGGGCTGACAGCTGTGGTTGCAGCCTTGTGCTCTGGCCGCTGGTCTGCCCATGTCTGTGCTCTTAGAGCTTCGGATTAATCAAGACCAAGTTCCAGGCTCCTTCTTTCAACGTGAGCTCTAATAAATATTAATAGAAGCCAATTGCTGTTAATGCCCCCATAAAACACCCGGCCTGTGCCGCCATCGGCTTTAATGGCCTCTTCTTTAGGACATCATTGTGGCTGTGGGGATGTTCTCCCCTGTCCTTCTCGGAGCTGAAAGAGTCATCATCTGGATTTATCCTCCCAGTGTTTGTACAAGATGCTTTCTGTGGAGTCTCCTTTTCAATTGCCCTGCCAGCCCACCGACAAAAGCCTGTGGGCACCGAACAGCCAGGGAGCAGAGTGCCTGTGGGTGGGGACCTGACGGAGCCCAGTGCGGGCGCCGCTGCTGGGGAATGGGGAGTGCTGGGGTGGCTGTGGAGGCTGGGAGTCTTCTTAGGTGTGGAGCACCGCTCTGAGAGCTGTGCCAGAGGGCAGCGGGTGCTAGGAGAGCTCAGCTGTGCCCTCACCACCTGTTTGCCTGGTGGTGGACCTGCTGAAGGGCTGCTCTGGGCCAGCTGCAGCATCGCTGCCAGAGCAG
This sequence comes from Rhinopomastus cyanomelas, assembly GCA_013400115.1. Lineage (NCBI taxonomy): Eukaryota > Metazoa > Chordata > Aves > Bucerotiformes > Rhinopomastidae > Rhinopomastus > Rhinopomastus cyanomelas. The sequence goes on along the minus strand of VXBP01006021.1, from coordinate 574,072 downwards.
GGGCTGGGCTGCAGCAGGGGGTGTCCAGCCACCACTTCCCTGCCCGCCAGCAGACGCTGCTCTAGACTCGGTAGCTGGAGGTCAGTAATTTTCCTGGCAGGCAGAGAACCTCCTGCGTTTCAGTCCTTCAGGAGGCTCAGCCGAGGGCTGGCCCCGGTGCGTGGTGGCTGCCGTGCAGGCGTGCTCCGCCGATCGTCCGGACCTCGCAGTCCGCTGCCTTGTGCGGCCACTAGGATTCCATCTTCCTTTGAACCCCCCGGCAGCGCTCATTTCCAAGTTAATTTGCTTCCAGAGCAACCCAATTAGGGGCGAGCGGCTCGGTGCGGGTGCAATTTGTACTAATTGCTTTGTTTGATCATTTTCTATTTGTAAGGTAAATGCCGCCTCGTCTTCAGCGGGGAGCAGTCGCCGCCTCCCGCGGCTCGAGGTCTCTTCCATTCTGCGTTGGCCGCACGGGCGCTCGCAGGGATCTTGCGGAGGAGCTGTGGAAGGGCTCGGGAGGCCTGTGCCGGGGACCCACACTTGTCCTCTTTGACATCACGGGCACAGGAGCTGGGACCCTGCTGCTCAGGCCCTCCTCCAGGAGGGCTTCCGTGAGGAAAATCACTCAGGACTTGGGGTGTCGGGCTGTGATGAACAACAAGCAAGAGGGCTCGACCGACTGTACTGACTTGTGAGCGGGCTAGTTGGACTTGGTGCTTTTGGAGGGCTTTTCCAACGCAAGGGGTTCTCTACCCGAAGAACCGTGAGCGAGCTACATTAAGAGCAGCACCTGCTGCTGCTCTGCCCTAAGAAGTAGTTAAGGGCAGGTCTCTGTTTCTCTGTCGTGCTGCCTGAGTCTGGGATTAATCTGAGCTGGTGGAATTAGAATGAAAACAACTTTAAAATATCTGCCCATTAGCAGGAACAAGGCTGGGAGCAGCCGGGTCCTCAGTCACCTCCCAGCGTGACAGCTCCAGCGCTAAACGTTCTCAGCGTGTTCTCGGGGCTGCGTTAATCTTCTCCCAGACACGTGAACACGGAGCAGGGGCGGTCAGAGCTGGGTGCGCTGCACGGTCGGAGCTGGGGCTCCCCAAACCTTTGCTCTTCGGATGGGCTTGTTCTGGCCCCACACGCCCCCACTGCCCTGCCAAGTCTGTCGGATCAGAAGAGCAGCAGCAGCTCGAAGTCTGGCAGCCTGACGTCGGGCAGTGGGGCAAAGCCCCGGGTTGCCTGGTGGAAGCAGCTGGCGAGGCAGCCCTGGAAGAGTCGGACGGCGGTGCCAGGCTGCCTTCGGCTGGCGGTGAGAACATATCTGTTTCCCTAACAAATATCCCCACGAGGGAAGAGGTTCCTGACGCCTGCAGCAGATTTTCGTGGGAGAGGAAAAAAATTGTGGTTTTTTTTAAATTAAATGAATAAATCAATGTTGGGGGAAGTTGTCGGCTGCTACTTGCGATGCTGGAACCTTTGGGTTATTTATAATTCCAGGGATGCTGCAGCCCAATTAGCAGCGTAAAAATGCCCCGTCTCGCGGCACCGCGCTGGCAGGTGGCAGCGGGATCCATCTCCAGCTGAGTCCCATCCACCGGTCCCAGTGGCGAGAAGAGAGACTGCTGCCAGCCCAGTGCACCGGGGCTGGGAGGGACACGGGGAAGTGCCGTCGCCTGAATTCGGTGCCGTTTTCCTGCCGCGAGCTGGAATCCCGTCGGTGCCCCTTGCGCCGTCCTTCGGGTAACGCCTGGCTCTGGGGAGCTGCAGGCGCTCCTCGCTGGGCCCCGGTGCCCCCGCCGAGCTTCCCGTGATAATTACAGGGGCGACTCAATCTCATTGCAGGACCCGGGGGGCTCCTGCGCGGGCAGGGGGGCCGCTGGCTCACGGTGCCGCTCGGCGCTGGGTCGGGCCGGTGCGTGGGAGACGCGGCTGCGGGCCCTCGTTCCATGAGGCATCTCCCTGCGGGTCTGAGCGACGGGCACCGAGCCCTCCCAGTGGGCCACGAGCAGGTGCTGAAATGCTCTTCCCTGCCACCAGCTGTGCTGGAAATAAGAAGCTTTTGTGAGTGATTTCCAAACCCACTGGACCAAAGAGCCGAGTGATGAGACCCCTGAGCTGTGGAGCTGGGAGGGCTCCAGGAGGGTGCTGGAAGCCTTTGTTCCCCTGCCCTGTGTGTGTTTCACTGGAGAGGCTGGTTTGGTCCCTGCTGCGGGGGCCAAGAGCCAGGACTGATCCCGTCGGTGTTTGAGGCTCCTGTGTGGGGGGCCGGCTGGGCTGCAGATGGCTGCAAAGGGAAAGGCCACGTAAAGTGACCTTCTGGGCACTGCAGCCTTCATGCAGCTGGGAGCACTGGTGTGGGGATGCGGTGGGCAGAGAGCAGCCCAGCAAACCCCCGTCCTAGGGCCAAGCCTGCAGATGCAGGGAACCTTTGGGGCTGGAACCATCGTGTCAACAGTGGGGTGGAAGGGCAGCAGGTGCCCTGCGCAGACCCCATGTGTCCGCTCTGCCCTGGCTGGTCGGCCGGGCCCAGTCCCCTTCCTCTGCCCTCATGGCCACCTCAGAGCAGAGTGGGTGCTGCCCCTGTGAGCACCCTGGGTGCCCACTGAGTGCCAGAGCCCTGGCAAACCAGCTCCTGCATCCAGACGGTGATAAAAATACATGATGGGTAGTATCTGCGAGAGCATCAATCTTGATGAGTGAGGAGAGGCTGGAGTAGGGGAGTCACAAGTGAGTTCTCCTGTCGCTGCTGACAAATGAAGATGAATCGGGCGGCGCCGGCTATTTATTTACAGCTCTGCCGGGTGTGCGCCGGGGCTGAGCCACGGGAGCAGCCCTGCGTCACACCTCGAGCGGGGTTCTGTGACGTGGGGGAAGCTCCGCCGAGGGCGGCCGGGATGCTGAGCAAAGCTTTCTGTGAGCAGAGGGAGTTTTCAGGGCTAAACTCTGGGGAGCTGTGCTGCCGCCAGGAATAAGTGGATAGAGCTGAGCTCCCGTCGTCTCCCATCTGAGCGCGAAGGGGCTCCTTCGCTGCAGACTTGTCTCGGGAAGGACAGGGGATGCAGATGACAACACTGGTGTCTCATACCCTGATCGCTTCCGGCAGCTGGCTGGAGTGTGAGCTCCCATTAGCAAGGAGTGCCTGCTCTCCACAGCGACGAGGGCTGGGAACAGGGCCCAGAGCCCTGTGAATCCTGTGACCTGCTGCAGCGGCTTTTAGCTGGGAGGACTTTGGGACTTCAGGTTGTGTCTAGACTGCAGCCTCAGCTCAGCCAGGCTGGGCTCAGCTGAGCTCCTCACAGAGTCCTGGAACATCAGGGATTGGAAGGGACCTTGAAAGGTCATCCAGCCCAATCCCTCTGCCACAGCAGGATCCCCTAGATCCAGTCACACAGGAATAGGGCCAGAAGGGTTTGAAACAGCTCCAGAGGAGGAGACTTCACAACCCCCCGGGCAGCCTCTGGCACCCTCACTGGGAAGAAGGTCCTTCTCACACTGATGTGGAACCTCCTGTGTCCCAGCTCACACCCAGTCACCCTTGTCCTCTCACTGGGTGCCCCTGAGCAGAGCCTGGCTCCTGCCTCCTGACACCCACCCTTCACATATTGATCAACACCGATGGGGTCACCCCCCAGGCTCCTCCTTTCCCAGCTCCAGAGCCCCAGCTCCCTCAGCCTTTCCTCAGCAGGGAGATGCTCCCCTCCCTCCACCATCCCTGTGGCTCTGTGCTGGACTGATAGGACCTTGTGCTGCTCTGCAGAGGTTCCCTGGGAGGGAGCTGGTCTGAAATCCATCTCCAACGTCTCCCTGAAGTAGGAAGCAGCAGCAGCAGAGGAGGTACCGTTTCCCTTGGTTCTCGGGAAGGGGGTTCCAGGTGGCTCCTGCTCCTGGCCCAGCAGGGAGGGAACGTGGCAGCACAGGGTCCTGTCTCCTGCCTAGAGCAGAGGGTGCAGGTGGGGGCAGCAGTGCTGTGGGGCTGAGTGACACGGCCCAGGCTGTGTCTGATGGTTACCCCCTTATCTTCCATCACTGTGTTGATAAACTGTTATCAGTAAATTATCCCCAGCCCGGTCCAAGCCTGTATCAGTCGGGTATGAAATCCATTACTGTCTGTCACAGCAGCTGGCTAATGGAAGGAAGCCCTGTTCTCTCTGCTGGGCTTTGATTCGGATCCCTTCATCTGCCCATTACCTCTCCCGCAGCTCCTTCTAATGGAGTCGAAGTAACAGCAAATGACACAGAATCAGGGGGAGTGACACGGCAGTCGGGGGGGCCGTGCACGGCTGGATCGCCCCTCCTGGCCCCGCGGAGGGACCCCAGCCTGAGCTGGCCCCGCTGGCGCAGCGGCTGCTCCAGCTGGAATAAGAAGTCGCTTTGGCCCTGCGCTAAACGTGTTACCCAAATGTCATCGCACGCAGAAGTATTTACTGAGGTGCTGCGGGAGCTCCCCGACCCCTTTGTCTTTACAAGCAGCTCACGGCGCGGCTGCCCGGGAATTTACTGCCGCTAATTGAATCCTTTCTTGCGGCAGTCAGCGCCGAGCAGAGCAGGTTGTGATCCAGCCCAGCCGGCCAGAAAGCAGCCCCAGTCTGCAAGCAGCCCCGCAGGAGCGTCGATAAGCGAGAGCCCAGCACAGGTGTCTGCGTGTGCTGCCAGCCCCCCGCTGTGGGGTGATGCCCGGGGTACCCCCAGGTACCACGTGCAGGATGCAGTGCCAGGGAGCCCCCAGTATGGGTGCTCGCAGGAGCTGGGGCTGCTGCCCGAGGGTCTCTGATCTCTGAGTGTTAAGGATGGAGGCTCCTCTCTGGGGACTCGCTGCATGGCCCAGCCTGTGCCCACCCCGCCGGTGGTGATTTACTGCGAGGGGTGGGTACTGGGTCTGCTGGAGAGATGCTGTGGGAGCACTGCCGCTGGGGAAGGAGCCCTGCTCCCTGCTCAGCCTCTCCGGGCAGCCCTCGTCCCTGCTGGGGTCCAGCAGGTCCTCCGCTGGGGACTGTAGAGGTTTAGCACAGCTCTTTCCTTCCTGTTCTGTGGGCACCTGGGATGGCTCCGGGCTGTGCAATCTTCCTGCTCCCTAGGTGCAGCCACTGACTTCGTGCTAATGAGCACCGGTGCCCAGGGACTGGGAGATGGGTTCTGCCACCCAGCAGTCAGTGGTGCTGTCGGCAGGCTCAGGTGCTGACACTGGTCACACTCCAGCTAGGGCAGGGAAAAGCATCTCCTGTTTCCAGCGTAAGGCAGCGAAAAACAGCAAGGAACCTTTCCTGGCCCCCTGGAGAAGGGCTGCGGCTGGGAGGCAGGAGGAACCTCTCCCGGTGCCCCTGGAGGAGGATCTCTGTTTCCTCTCCATCCTCGTGCTCCTTCTGCCCTGGCAGAGTCGCTGGGTGTCCCTGGGTGGCTCTTTCTTGAGCAGAGCTGGACGTAAGTGAAGGTAGATAAACAAGGTGTTTAATGGGCGATGGAAAGGTCAGCGCGGGTGTCACAGCCTGTGTTGGCTCTTCCTCTCGCGCCTGCTGGCTCGTGCCCAGGCGGAGCAGCCGCGGGTCCACGCGCGGTGTCCCTCGGGGCCCCGCTCTGTCACTGCTGTAACCAGCCCCGAGCTCCCTGCCGCTGCAGGTATTAATTTTTTGTTTATAGAAAAATCCATGGGGTTGGAGCGAGCCAGAGCCGGGAGCGCGGGCGGCGGGGACACAAAATCGATGCTGAGCTATCGCCTTGTTTAATGGCTGCTGTAAATAGCCCCGTTACCATCCGTTACGAGAGGTAAATGATGAGAGCACGAGCCAGGGCGGTCGAAGGGGTTTGTTTGCGGCCCGCAAGCCCCGTCCAGCTGCCCCTGCCCTGCTCCAGGAGCTGGAGACATCCTGGTGCCCACAGTGCTGGGGAGCAGCTCCCAGCAGCAGCTTTGCTGGGCTTTACCGTCCTGCAGGCAGGAGTCTCTCGCTCCCATCTCATGATTCTTCTCGCTGTCACAGAGCATCAGGGATGGGAAGGCACCCCAAAAGCTCACCCAGTCCAATCCCCCTGCCGCAGCAGGATCCGCTACATCTAGTTGCACAGGAACATGCCCATGTCTCCAGAGAAGGAGACTCCACAACCCCCTTGGGCAGCCCCTGCCAGGGCTCTGGCACCCTCACTGCCAACAAGGTCCTTCTCACACTGATGGGGAACCTCCTCTGCTCCAGCTCTCACCTGCTGCCCCTTGTCCTGTCACTGGTGCCCCTGAGCAGAGCCTGGCTCCATCCTCCTCACACCCACCCTTCACATCTTGATCAACATCCATGGGGTCACCCCCCTGGCTTGTTCTTTCCCAGCTGCAGAGCCCCAGCTCCCTCAGCAGGGAGATGCTTCCCTCCCTCCATCATCTCTGTGGCTCTGCCCTGGGCTCTCTCCAGCAGCTCTGTGTCCATTGCTGCCGCCAGCTCCAGGTCCTCCTGCCCTGCAGAGCGCTGCTCTTGGGCAGCAGTTGGCCTGTGGAATTCGTTCTCTTCTAATTGCGCTGTGAATATTCATGGCCCATGCAAATCAGGCAGAGAGGTAATTGTCCCAATTAACACTGAAGAGGTTTCTCTCACACATCTTCACTAATTTGATGCTTCTGCTTTCCTCAAAGTTTTCTGGTGGAGCAGGCTCAGAGCGGTGTGGGGACCAGAGCCTGCTGAGCTGCAGTGATTGAGCTGTGATTAGCTATAAACACAGGGCTCTGCCTACAGCATCCGTCAGGGCACCTGGAGATGCTCAGGTGATCAGAGCAGTGAACCCCTCGAGTCTGTCAGTGATGGGGAGATGAAGCCGTCACTGCTGACGGTGGGCCAGTTGCAGAGAGTGAACTGGCGGGAGCCGGGACGAGCCGGTGAGGGGCGCGGGCTGCCGGTTGCTGAGTGAATCGTTCGCTGCTCACTCGGCTCTGCCTGCTCCCAGCGCTCGCCCCAGCTCCCGAGCAAAGCCGGCTCTGGTCAGACCCGGCTGCGCTCCCGCCTCTGCGCCGTGCCCGCCGTGCCCGTCCTGACGCGCTCAGCTCCCCGTTGGCCTCGTCTGTCAGGTCCCATCCTGCCAACGGCCCGCAGAAGACTCTGATCAGCTGCTGGTTTTCACCCCGTTGGTCTCAGACGCCGTTGGGGAGCTGTCCAGCTCCCTGCCCGTTGGGTTCTCGAAGCCCTTCAGCAGAAGCACCGTGGGGGTGTTTGGTGGCAGAGGCGGCTGCCAAAGGCTGTCAGAACAAGCACTTTCTTGTTAGCAGCCTCTTCCTTCCCTATTACCCCTCCTGCTGACCTCGTTACTCGCTTGACCCCGTTGGGCTGGGCTCAGGAGGAGCAATGTGACTGATGTCCTGATGTCCCTGAGCTGGAGGCCAGCTCTGTGTTACCTTGGGCGGTGCTGCTCGAGCCAGCTGCAGGCAGAGGCCCCTTCAGCAAGGCTCAGGTTGGGCTGGACTGGAAGATCTTTCGAGGTCCCTTCCAATCAGTGATGTTCTGTGATGCTGTGAGTGGCCAGGAGCCAGCAATGGGCCCTGGTGGCCAAGAAGGCCGACAGCATCCTGGGGTTGATCAGAAGCGGGGTGGTTAGTAGATCAAGAGAGGTTCTCCTCCACCTCTGCTCTGCCCTGGGGAGACCACATCTGGAATCTTGTGTCCAGCTTTGGGCCCCTCAGCTCCAGAAGGACACAGAGCTGCTGGAGAGAGCCCAGCGCAGAGCCACAGGGATGATGGAGGGAGAGGAGCATCTCCCTGCAGAGGGAAGGCTGAGGGAGCCAGGCTCTGGAGCTGGGAAAGAAGGAGCCTGAGGGGTGACCCCATGGATGTTGATCAATATGTGAAGGGTGGGTGTGAGGAGGATGGAGCCAGGCTCTGCTCAGGGGCACCCAGTGACAGGACAAGGGGCAGCGGGTGTGAGCTGCAGCAGAGGAGGTTCCCCATCAGTGTGAGAAGGACCTTGTTGGCAGTGAGGGTGCCAGAGCCCTGGCAGGGGCTGCCCAGGGGGGTTGTGGAGTCTCCTTCTCTGGAGGCGTTTCAAACCCTCCTGGGCTGTTCCTGTGTGACTGGATCTAGGGGACCCTGCTGTGGCAGGGGGCTGGACTGGCTGATATTTCGAGGTCCCTTCCCATCCCTAACGTGCTTGGATGCTGAGATCCCCCGGCACTGCGGCAGGGCTGCCTGCTCCAGCCGGGGGGGGGGCTCTGGGGGGAGCCCCGGGAGGGGCGGCTGCGGTTCGGCTGTTGCGCAGAGCCCTGCCCCTGAAGCCCACGGCATCCCAGCGATGGCAAGCTCCCTGCCGGCGGCGGCGGCTCCATCTGTTCCGCGTCGCCGCGGTGTTCGCCCGCGGGGCTGCGTGGGTGCCTGTCGGAAGGAGGCCGTTCCGGAGCCCTCCGCAGCTGTCCCGGGTAAACACGGTTCGCGAGCCGCTTGCGGGGCTCTGCAGCAGCCCGCACGTCCGGCGCCTTCGTGCGCTGCCGAGCCAGCGCGCCCCGCTGCTCCTCTTTGTCCCGCTGCTGCTGCAGCCCGGCCCAGCCCCCCGCACCGACAAGTGCTTTTTCCCGGCTGAAAGCCGAGCAGTTTTCATTTGTCGCCGTAAGTGGGTCCATTAGCGCCGGTCAGAGCGAAGCTGAAGAACATTTGGCAGATAATTGGGCCGGGGTCCATCAGAAGGTCTCTCCGCGGAGCCGGCTGCACCGCGCGCCGGCGGAACATCTGTGCAAATGGCTCTGCAGCCGAGGGTTCATTACCGCTGCCCATCACCGCAGCTCTGAATACGCCAGGGACTCCTCTGGGGCTGCCCAGAATAGCAGCCCCTCCGCTTAGGCTGAGCCTGGGGCTGTATGAGTGACCCCGCATTCCTGGGTGTGATGGGCTGAGCTCGATCCTGAGAGCAGCTCCTTGCCATGGGAGAGGGGAGGCTGGGGCTGCCACATCCACAGCTGGAAGCAGGGAGGGATGTAATGGGATGCAAACGGTCCTCTGTCGCAGCGGAAAACGGCCTTTCCATTAGGATTTGCTCTGGAAGAAAGAATCTGCCTTGCGTTGAGAGGAGATAATTCTGGGGTTTGTGGAACTGAGCAGCACTCAGGCGCAGTCTTGGGCTCTGTCCCCGGCTCTGAGAGCTGGTTCAGAGCCGGCCACACTCCTCCCTGCTGCCTCACGCCTGACCCACACGTCTGTGGGCTCTGCCTGTGCCCAGTGCTGCTCCTCCTGCTGTGCTGGGCTTCCGCCTGCTGCCGGCTGCGGTGCTCCTGCAGCTCAGCTAGTCCATGGCCTGATGTGAGCATCACCACGGGTTCCAGAACCTGCTTTCCCTTCACTTTAGTGACTCAGAGCAGCTGCAGACTAAAGCCCTTCTGCATCTCATGTAAGGTGGAGCAGGCTCCTCGGGGGTCCCCATGGCCAGTCCGCTGCAGCCCAGGCAGAGCAGCCTGTCCTTGGCTCTTTGAGGGTCGCCCCCTGGGCTCTCGCTGTCCCTGCTGCTGCCCCCAGGGCAGTTTGCAGTGCAGGCAGGACCCTCCTTCACTGCCCTTTACCAAGCCCTGTCTGCGACCGGGTGCAGCCCCAGGCTGTGGGGGAGAGCTGTGGGGTCCCATCCCTGCTGGTAGCCGCCGGGGGGCTGTTACGGAGGGTCACTCAGCCCACCCAGAGGGTTGGCAGGTAGCTGCAGCCTTGCAGTGGTGCTGCGCAGGCTGGGCACCAGCCCCAGACTGCAGATTTGTTTTGCGGATCCTCTTCTGCTCCTTCTCTGAGCCACTTGAAGCTCCTGTTATGCAAATCCCATAATGTCCTTAGGAGAGCTCTCTGGAGATTGCAAGCAGCGGCTAATCGCGTTAGGGCCTGTCCTGCAGCAGCCCCTGCGAGGCTTCGCCCGGGGATGAGCTGTTGCTGCTTTCCAGTCAGAGGCTGGTTTATCCCATCCACCAGCCATCACAAGGCTCTTACAGACTCAGGGCTCCTGTAAGTGCTGGGAAGAGCAAAACCACCCAGAGGGATGTGAGCAAACGCGTACAGTGGGACCCTGGCTCTCGAAGGCGTCTGCAGCCGTCACCACCAGCCCTGAGCTCCCTGTCCTCCAGCATTAGGGAGCCTGTGTGACCCTGTCCTGGTGACCCTGCCCAGGGCAGTGCCCTCCCCTTCCTGAGCGGCTCCAGCCTGGCCAGGAACCCAACCTGAGCCCAGCCCAGGCAGGGCAAGCGCAGAAGGGGCAGAAACGTGGTCCCTCTGACCAGCCGAGATCCCCCCAGCCCCCTCACTCCCATCCCTGGAGCCCGAGCCACGGTCCCCCAGCCTGGCCTCGTGCCCCTCTCGTGTTCCTCCTCAGTGACAGGAGAGCAGCAGCAATTAGGCGCTCGGCTGTCGTCAAGGAAAATAATTAGCACGGGTGGAGGCACGGTGCCGGAGCAGTTCAATTAAAGGGAGTAACAAGCCTTTTACGGCAACAAAGGAAGGACTAAGTAGACCTCAGTGAGTAAATAAAGCTGCAATCAGTGTGATTAATTTAAAATCTCAGGAAGGCTTGAGCTGGATTGATATTCCTCACACCTGACGCCTCACGAGAGCTGGGGAGCGAGCAGCCCGCGTGTATGGGGAGGACGGGGCCCGGGAGCCGTGAGCAGCTGACAGATGCTCTTTGGGTGTGGCTTTCGTCAGGGCTGTCGCGGGGCTCTGACCAAACCCTGTGTCAGGGACTGGAAGGGACCCCAAAAGATCAGCCAGTCCCATCCCTCTGCCACGGCAGGATCCCCTGGATCCGGCCGCACAGGAACAGTCCAGGCGGGTATGAAACGTCTGCAGAGGAGGAGAGTCAATGTCTGAGGTGTTCAGGGCAGACCTCCCTCCAGGCAGGAGCAAGCCCTCCCCTAATGAACGATGCCGCTGCGTGGGGAGGGTTTGGCCACGGTCCTGGCGGCCGGCAGAGTCGCGGTGAGCAGGGTGAGGTCTGCGGGCAGGCGGCGGCATGAGCAGAGCGTGGGTAGATGTAGAAGTGATGAGAGGTGACAGGGCTCTCCTGCTGGAGAGGCTCCAGCCCTCCTCCGGTCAGGAAAGGTCTGTCTCCTGTTGGGAAACCTGATGGAGATGTTCAGGAGAAGCTGAATTCTGAATCCTAGTTGTAACTTGATGAAGTTGTTCCCACATTGTGTTGTCTGGGCTGGACGTGGCTCTGGGAGACACCCGCCCAGGCCACCCCAGCTCCTGCCCTGCTGGGCTCCAGCACGTGGCGCCCGCCCAAGCCGCCCGCTCGGCTTTGTGCAAGTCCGGCACCGCTCGCCACCAGGACCCATCCTCCCGTCCTTTCCTGGCCCAGCCCCTAACAGCCTCGTGAATGACTTCTCGCACGCAAGCCCCTGCTCTGCGAACCCCGCTGCAGCCTGCCCGGGCCGGCACGGAAAGGACCGGGTACCGGGCAGCACCAGGGCAAAGCCCGAGGCGACGGGGCCGCTCCGGCGGGTCCAGGTTCCTCGCAGCCCCACTGCAGCGGCAGGAGAAGCAGGATCGGGGGGGCCCGCACTGCAGCGGGGTCGGCGCTTGCGTCCGGCTCCCCGAGCCCTCGATAACCCCGGGGGCAGGATAGGGCATCGCCCGCGGCTCTCTCTTCCCAGTTCCCTTGGCACCAGCTCGGTGCCTTATTGCCAGAGCAGCGTTCGGGGATTGCTCTTAATTTTCTGAGCTCGATGGCAGTTCACAGCCCCCAGAGTGGAAAGAAAAGGGCCTTTTGATAAGGCGGAGGTTGGCTTTTTATTTGTTAGCTCTGGTGGGAGTCTTCCCCCCCGGATTAATCTCAGCGGTTACAAAAGCAGTTGCTGGAGGCTCAGGCTCCTTCCTGCAGAGGTGCTGGGACTGGAGCTGGTGGTGTGTGGCCGCTTCCCTGGGCTCAGAAGGGTTTTGCTCGTGTTGCTGGTGATGGAACCACCCAGAGAGTCGAGGGCCTGGCCACCGGCGTCACCAGGCGGGCGCTTCCAAAGGCAAGAGCTCGGCTTTGCCTAAAAATAGAGCCTCTGCGAGGCCGTTCAAGTCTCTTCCTTTGTTCCTCTCCTTGCAGCATCCTCCAGCAGCCGCTGGGTCAGCCGCCTCTTCTACTCTGGTGCCTCTCCACGGGCTGCCTCTGACTGACAGGAGCCGTGTCCTCAGATCCCTCCTGCTCATCCTGCTCATCCAGGCTGGCCCGTCAGTGCCTGCAGAGCCGGCTGGTGGGAGAGAAGCAGCCGGGCCGTGTGCCCCAGAAACTGCAGTTACCCTCTCCTCCTCCTCCTCCTCCTCCTCCTCCTGCCTCTCAGCGCCGCCTTTGCTGGGCTCTTGTGACCTTCCCAGCTCTCAGGATCTCCTGATCTCTCAGGGCCAGGGCTTGCATCCATGGCGTGGTGAGGGTGGTGATCCTAAACATGCGAGAGCCGTGGTCCCGCTAGCTAATGGGTGCCTGCTCGGGGCCGGGCAGTGCTGGGCAGTGTCCGCGAGCTCCCCGGCTGCTCCCCGCCGGGCTCTGCCCGACAGCGGGAGAAGGTCGGTCACTCAGCTCAGCACCGCAGGGGCTCCCACTTGTTCTTTGTGTCCTGGCGTGTCCCCAAAAGCCTCCTGTTCACAGCCCTGCTGCAGGGCTGAGGCTCTAGTGCAGATCACAGCCCCTGCTTGGGCTGGCAGCTCAGCAGGGCTCTGCGATCGGCCGTTGCTGGGTTGCAGTCCCAAAGCACCAACAGACAAACCCAGACTGCAGCCAGACCCCCTCGGCCGGCACCGCTCGGTGCAGAGAATTGTGTGTCTTTGCCTGGAGGTGTCTCTGCTCCACTTTGAAACCAGTTTCAGGCAGAATCTCCTCAGCTCTCGAGAAGTCTGAGTGGTGGCTGCCTCTGCACCTGTGGCTAGGAGAGAACTGCTGGGGGCAGGAGTCCGAGGGGCAGACAGCTGCTTCCAAGGGCAGGGTCAGTGCTGGAGGCACCGGGTGGATTTTCGGAGCTCCCGGAACAATCTGGGTTCTGGGGTTGTCCTGTTGTCAGTGTGCAGGTGCACCCCTGTTATTTAATCTCACAGACTCATAAGACATTAGGGGTTGGAAGTGACCTCAAAAGACCATCCAGTCCAATCCCCTTGATGCAGCAGGATCCTCTAGATCCAGTCACACAGGGACATGGCCAAGCAGGTTTTAAATGTCTCCAGAGAGGGAGTCTCCACAACCCCCCATGGCAGCCCCTGCCAGGGCTCTGGCACCCTCACTGCCAACAAGGTCCTTCTCACACTGATGGGGAACCTCCTCTGCTCCAGCTCACACCCACTGCCCTTTGTCCTGTCACTGGGTGCCCCTGAGCAGAGCCTGGCTCCATCCTCCTCACACCCACCCCTCACATATTGATCAACATCCATGGGGTCACCCCTCAGGCTCCTGCTTTCCCAGCTTGAGAGCCCCAGCTCCCTCAGCCCTTCCTCATCAGGGAGATACTCCACTCCCTTCACCATCATTTGACCTCAGCTTGCTGGCTGCTCACAAGGGAAAAAGCCTTTCCAGTTGGGGGATCTGGTTTAGGGGTGACCTTGCAGAGTAGGGCTGATGGTTGGACTCGATGGTCCCAACCCGAATGGCTCTGTTCTGTGGCTCCTCTAGTGCAGCCCTTCCCTGCCAGAGCTCTCCCCGCTCCAGCCACGGAGCCGCCGCTCGGGCTCAGCAGATGTCACCGCACTTGTTGCTTCTCGATGGCACCACGAGATAAATGGATCTTCCTGTCCCTCCAGGGCTGGTGACAGCTTGAACCGCCCTGTCCTGCTTCTGCCTCCATCACTTGGCAGGTCTGGGGCAGTTTATGTAACCTGGCAGCGATTCCCTGTCTAATCCTCATCCAGCATCTCCTGCAATAAACTCAATGGACTTTTTCCATCTCGAGCAGCTGAATCCTTTCGGAGCAGCTGCTCCGGGTTATTGATGGCCTCGTTCGAGCGCTGCCTGTCACCGCCGCAGCCTGCAGCCCTGGGCGTTTCGGAACCGGTTCCCAATGGTCCCGTCTCGCTCTGAGCAAGCGGAGGCTGTGTGGAGGGGCCGAGCTGCCGCTCCGCGGGTCCCTGCAGCAGCGCTGGCCGGGGGCAGAGGCACCTCCCTCGCCACTGCTTGGGGAGCTCTGGTTCCAAATCCTCGCCGCAGCCTTTGTGAGGTGATTTATTCCTTTGCCCTCTCCCCACAGCCTCGGTGTTTACTTCATCAATCATCCCTGCTCGCTAGCTCATTTCAGAGCGGTGCCAGGGCAGCTTTCTGGGGTGTGGGAATTGAAGTCGCAGCTCCTGCGCTCGCACGCAGGAGTCTGCAGGCCAGGCTGCCTCATCAGACCCCAATTCTGAGGGGAATAAAAGCTCTGATTGTGCTTTGCGGGGCCATTGTGCAGCTTCTCCCTCGATTGCCCTGCGCGAGGAAACGCTCAAGGGTGCAAGTGTGCTTACCAGACCTTTCTAGCCATCAGCTGCTGCTGGAAACGAGCCTGAAGGGCTCAGAACAAACACAGAAGGTTTCCAGAGCTCACGTTTTGCTTTCACAGCCCCTGAAAGGGATCTCTTGGAGCTCTCAGACCACCAAACAGGGCTGCAGGACAAAGGGCAAATATGGAAGGATGGGTGTCAGGAGGATGGAGCCGGGCTCTGCTCAGGGGCACCCAGTGACGGGACAAGGGGCTGTCTGCCAGAAGTGCTCAAAAGAGAAGGTGCCTTGGCCTTTCCTGGGAGCTCCGGCATGTGGAGGACACCTGGGGCACCTTGACGTCCCAGTGAAAACCAGTGGGCATCGGCGGCCTGACAAGCGCTCACTGATGGCAGCGTCCAGGCCGGTGGCTGTGGCTCTGCTTTGCTGGCTGTCTCTCTTCCAGTGTCGTTTGGTGATGACTGAAGGCGGGAACAAGGGCACCTGCAGAGGTCTGTAAGGCACCTTAAAGGCTTCTCCTCACGTGGCTGCTCAGGGAGAGGCCGGGTAGGCAGGGGCCAAGCAGCGGCTGTGGGTCGTGTCAGTCTAGGGGTCAGGCTGTGTGGTCACCGCTGAGCCCATTCCTGCCCTGTTGGGGTTGAGGATCGATGATGCCGGTCACTCGTGGTCTCCTGCAGCTCTGTGGGGAGAAAGAACATGCAGCAGCTGCCTTCAGTTTCTCCTCTTTCCTCGCGGTTGTTCAGCCCAGAAGCAGTCTGGGTGACGACCCCTCATGCTCGGGTGTCCCTGAGGTGACCCCGTGTGTCTGCGCTGGAGCCCTGCTCGTGTTCATGCCCCGTTCCCATCTGGAGGGGAGCAGGACCTCCCTGGTGGCCCTAGCTCCTCACCCAGTGGTCTGGCCATGGGGGGTCCATGCGTTCGGGAGTGTCTCCCCGTGCGGGAGCAGCCCTGACGGATGGGTTGGGGACAGAGGCTGTTCCGAGCCGAGGAAGCGCCGGGGCAGAGCAGAGGTGTGCGTGGGGCCGGGCTGCCGAGCTGGAAACGCCAGCGGGGCTGTGGGTGCGGCTCCGGCTCATCGGGAGGAGCAGGGTGCGGGCGGAAGGGCGGCGGCAGCCCGTGGCAGCAGCAGGATCGCCGGCACGGTGCTCCGGGACGAGCGCTGCGGTAACGACCGGCCGCTCCAGCCTCCTCGGTGCTGCTGTGGCCTCCGGAGCCCTGGCGCGGCACCTCGGCTCCCAGCGGAGCAGGCAGAGTGGCGGAGCCATTAGCCCGGAGCACGGCGGTTAATGTGCCATCAGCAGTTAAAGAAGATGTATTTATGCTCCTTCATTTGCAGCCGATCATCTCCAGAGTGAGAGGCTGGCAATAAATTCTCTCGCTGGGGCTCCTCTCCCCGCGCAGCCCCGGCGCTGCGAAGGGAACCGGCACCTCATTTCCATAAGATAATGAAACTGCAGAGTAAAACAGTAAAAACTGTGGAGCCACTTTGTTTTGATAAAGACAGATGCTTCCGAGGCGCTTTAATTGCGAGCGGAGCCCCGGTGAGGGGGAGCGATGCTGCTGGGGGCCTGGGATCGAGGTCGGTCCCCTTCCGCAGCTCACGGTCTTCTCCAACCCAGAACTTCCCTCCTTTGCTCGGTGGCAGATAAACCCCCCCAAGTGACATCCCACAGGGGTACCCCAGGGGCTGCTGGCACTGGGGGTGAAAATCAGAGTCGCAGAACGTCAGGGACTGGAAGGGACCTCGAAAGATCATCCAGTCCCATTCCCCGGCCACAGCAGGATCCCCTGGATCCAGTTGCACAGGAACCCACCCAGGCGGGTCTGAGACATCTCCAGAGAAGGAGACTCCATCTCCCGGGTCAGTGACACCCCCGTGAGCAGCCTCTGCTGGAAGGAGGCAGCACGTGGTCTGTCCCGCAGAGCACAGGGAGAAGGATAAACTCGTCCATGGGGAAGGAGCCACAGAGTGTGGAACCAGAGCCATGTCCTGGGCAACTGGGGAGGGTGGAAGCCAGCCAGCTGGTGCCAGAGGGTTAAAAGCCCTGGTGGGGTGGGGTGTGCCTGAGCAGCGACTCAGCTGACCCTGTGCTCTGCTGGGCGGCCTCGCCTCCCCACGACGACATCCCTCTCCCTCCTGATGGAGATGTGCTCCGGTTCACCCCGCTTCCCTGCGCAGCCCTCGTCCCACTTCCAGCCAGCGCCGCGTCTCTGGGGCTGTGCGAGCCGAGCGGGATGGCGGTCGCTTTGCTCCTCTGGAGGAGCCATCTGAAGGCCGATTACAGACCCCAGACTGCTCCTCTGTGCTGCCAGAGACCTCCTGCCTGCTCAGCTGGCGCTTGCCATCGCTGTTCCGGGGCTGCTTCAAACAGGAGGCGTCAGCAGCGCGGCCGCCCCAGCAGCCTGCTCAGCACTTGCCGCTCCGCCGTCGGCCCAGGGCACCGGCAGCTCGGGCTGAGCCAGATGCGCCCCAGTCCTTCCCTGGCAGCCGAGGTTCGGGCTGAGGCAGCAGCGCAGGGTCGGTGTCGGTGACTGCTGGTCGAGCCGGGGAGTGGTTGCGAGCGCCAGGACATCCCGGGGCGGGCAGACTCCGGGCTGGACAATTGCTGCTTCAGCAGAGGGCTTTGCGGAGAGAGGAGGGGGCCAGCGAGGGGCCTGTTGGCTGAGCTGGAAATCCCTAACGCCTGGAGGTGCCTGATGGGCCAGGAAGGTGGGAGATGGGCAGAGGGGACTCTCGCCAGCCTGGTTCTCTCCCTCCTCAGCCCAGAGGGGCTAATTTGCGCTCGGAGGGAGCCCGTTGCCGTTTGGATGAGTGAAGGCTGTTGTCTGATCAATTATTCATTGGGGACGTGACTGGCAGCTCGGAGAGGGCGGCCGCGCGGTCGGGGCAGGGGGCTCTGCTGACTGATGGGGTTAATTGCTGCCTCGTGGTCCCGCTGGTGACGATTTGTGTTGACAACCCCTCGGATCGCTCAGAGGGCTGCCAGCCCCACACGTGGTCCCCGGGAGCAGGTCTGTGGCTGCGGAGCTTTGCTGAGGCGTCGCCGGCTGTGCCCCCTTTTCCCTTCCGCGGCTCCTCGTGTCCTTCGCGTTGCGGCGGGGGTCCTGCTGCGGGCAGGGGCTCAGCTCTGCTCTCAGTGCCCCTCCTCGGCAGGAGCAGCTGTCCCGCTGGGGGCTCGGGTGGGTAGAGATGAGAGACGTCTGTGAGGGGGACCGGCCAAACTCATGGACACGCAAAGGGATCCCAGTCTGCACCTGGTAGTTGGGGGGAACCAAGTCACAGAATCACAGACTCACAGACCATCAGGGATCAGAAGGGACCTCGAAAGACCATCCAGTCACTCCACCACAGCAGGATCCCCTAGATCCAGGCACACAGGAACAGCCCAGGAGGGTTCAAAACGTCTCCAGATAAGGAGACTCCACAGACCCCCTGGGCAGCCCCTGCCAAGACCCTCACTGCCAGCAAAGTCCTTCTCACACTGATGGGGAACCTCCTCTGCTCCAGCTCACACCCACTGCCCCTTGTTCAATCTGCCCCTGGCTCCATCCTCCTGACTCCCACCCTTCACATCTTGATCAACATCCATGGGGTCACCCCTCAGGCTCCTTCTTTCCCAGCTCCAGAGCCCCAGCTCCCTCAGCCTCTCCTCAGCAGGGAGATGCTCCCCTCCCTCCATCATCCCTGTGGCTCTGTGCTGGGCTCCCTCCAGCAGCTCTGTCCCCTCTGTGCAGGACCCCCACTGCTCTGTGGCACGATGGAGGAGCCGGGGTCCCTCTCCGTGGGGAAGAGCCTCCAGCCGCAGCACCCGGGGAGGGCGGTTCTGCCGCCGGCGCCGTGACTGGGGTCGGCAGAAACAGCCACAACCTGCCGCGGTTTTTCTAGAAACGGGTTTTGTTTATTTAAAATTTAAAACCTTGTTACTGCGACAGCAAACTGTGCACTCGGAGATCTCACAGTGTCTTAGAAAGGAGAGGACTCAGCAGGGCTGGGGGGCTTGTCTTTTGGGGGGGGGTTGTCTTTTTTGGAAACGGTTTGTGTTTTCCAGCGGCCCGGGGGATCAGCCAGCACCACAGTTACTAGGAAACCAAAACCCTTACAAAATGTTTACAAAAAACTAGTCGTAGAAATTCCCAGGTCTGCAAAGGAAAGTGCCCTGAACGCAGCGGAGCCCCGGCTCTTCCCTTCCTGCTCCCGGCTCCTTCGGGGGGGGGGGGGGTGGTCTTTTTTTCAAAACCCTTTTTTTCTTTTTTTTNCCTTTGTTCAAAACCCTTGTTGTCCTTTTTGTTCTTTGAGAACCTTTGTGACAGGAGGGTCCAGAGGCACCGACCGCAGGCGCTGGGCTTGTGACGCCCACACCCCAGAGCATCGCCAGCCCCGAGCAGCCCGGTGGCACCAGGGCAGGGATGTGCCAGCCCGGAGCAGCCCGGTGGCACCAGGGCAGGGATGTGCCAGCCCTGAGCAGCCCGGTGGCACCAGGGCAGGGATGTGCCAGCCCGGAGCAGCCCGGTGGCACCAGGGCAGGGATGTGTCAGCCCAGAGCAGCCCGGTGGCACCAGGGCAGGGATGTGCCAGCCCTGAGTAGCCCGGTGGCACCAGGGCAGGGATGTGCCAGCCTGGAGCAGCCCGGTGGCACCAGGGCAGGGCCAGATGGTGCTGGGCTCGGGTTCTCAGCCCAGGCTGGGGTTAGTGGCTGCTGGGTGACTGCTGCAGGTAGGACCATCCCGGGCCCCCCTGTGCCAGCCCTCTGTCCCACAGAAGCCCCCACCAAAGGCGAGCAGCGGTCTCCCAGAGCTGGTGCAGGTTCTCCTTCATGCAGATCTGTCCCTCTGTGGCTGCGGCCCCCAGCTGCCCGTCAGAGCCGCAGCCCCGGCCAACCTCCGCCTGTGCCGCTGGGAGGAACCAGCAAGGGATAAAGGGACAGGGCATCGGGGTGGCAGCAGTTCAGACACAGTTTAATCGCCCAGACCTGCCTCCCCTTGTCTCCTCCTCACCCCTTCAGTCCCTGTGCCCAGCAGGGAAGGGGAGCCGAGTGCTCCGCACTGGAGCTGGGCTGGTTCCACTCTGGCAGCCGCCGCTCACACCAGTCACAGGGGTTTTGCCCCCAGCCCTGCCCTGGCACAGCCTCCCAGCCCATCCTTGAGCCTCGTCCTCTGCAGCCCATGGCTTGTGGCTCCCGGGCGGGAGGCAGG
Organism: Rhinopomastus cyanomelas; assembly: GCA_013400115.1. NCBI lineage: Eukaryota > Metazoa > Chordata > Aves > Bucerotiformes > Rhinopomastidae > Rhinopomastus > Rhinopomastus cyanomelas. The sequence continues at coordinate 554,542 of VXBP01006021.1, read as the reverse complement.
TGAACGGGAGTAACCAGGGAGAATCTCGTGTAGGGGGAGTCCCAGGGAAGCGAGGTGCTGGCCCTGGTTTTCCAGCAGGAGGGCTGAGCTCGAAGCCGCCCCACCTCCCTCCGCTCCCGGGCAGCAGTGGGTAGGGGCAGCCCCGCAGCTCCTGCGCCGGCCGGTGCAGACCCTCTCCCTGCCGTTCGGTGGCCGATGTTCTGGTGGTCTGGATCTAGCAGGACCCCGAGGGGTGGGAGCGTGGAGCCGGCCGCGGGGTCCCCGCTGGTTGTGGGGCAGCGCAGGTCGGGAAGAAGAGGCTCGGGGCAGGGGTGGCAGATGCCCAGCTGCCGCTCGGGGCTGGCTGTGGGTCAAACCAAAGCAGCCTGGTGCCAGAGGCGAGCAAGTGGGGTTTGTCCTGTCGGCGACTTGGCTGCTCTCTGCCACGGAGCCAGGCCAGCGCCGCTTTGGGTGGCCTTTGGCTCTCGGGGCAGCTAGAGCCAGTTTCATGGGGGGTTTGTCGCTGCCTCAGCCGTGAAAACCTCTTGCTAAGGGCTTAGGAACCTGCGAGGGAAACGCGAAACCCGCTGCGCTGGCACCCCGGGGCGTCGCAGAGGGGCTCAGGAAGGAGCTCCTGGGCTGTGGGGAGCAGAGCCCTGGCGCAGCCTGTCCTCCCCCGGAGTCAGCGGGTGCCCCCTGAGCCAGCAGTGTCACCCTGGCTTCTCATGGCTTCTGCGAAAAGGGGGGACGAAGGCAAAGTATTTACACAGTCGGCGGCCAACAGGTGCCAGCTGGCCCCGCGGAGCTCGTTCTGGGCCGCGGCACTGCTGCTGGGCCACATAAAATGAGGACAGATGACGGGGGTGACGGGAGTGGGGGAGCAGCTCCTGCCTCCCCCAGGGCTCGTTAGCCAAGCGCTCGCAGCCAGCGGCGGGGAGCGGGTCAGGAGAGGAGCCTGCAGGTTTGTTTCTTTGGGCCAGGAGAAGCCTCCCCCCGTGAGGGGAGGGCAAACTGGGCCGGCTCGGCTGCTGGCTCCTGGCGCCGCACTGTCCTCTCCTCACGCGGGGCTGGCTCTGGGACGCGGAGCTCAGGCCCCCCAGGGCCGGGCTGGCACCGCTCGGCGCTGCCGGCCGCTGAGCCGTGGCTCTGGAGCCCCGCTGCAGCGCTCTGCGGGGCGTCTGTGTCCATTCTGCGAGGCGGCAGCGTCCCCCTGGCCACCGCAGCAGGGCCACGGAGCCGAGCGTCACCCTGGGTCGCAGGAGGGGTCTTTGGTAATCGGCACTGAGATCGTCGGCAGGACCAGCCTTCGGGGCTGAGCAGCCTGAACGTCAGGACGCACGAGGGGTCTGTAAAAGCCCTGCAGGGTGGGTCTGGGTCAGCCCCAGGGAGCTGCTGCCGGAGGGGCTGTGCGAGACAGGGCTCACGCTGGGCTCGGGTGGTGCTGCTTGTCCCAGGCCAGCCCTGGCCCTGCAGGCTGAGGCTTCTCCCTTCAGGTCTCTGGTGCCACAGAGAACATTTAGTCCCGAGCCAAACTCGCTGCTCTCCTGGCCCAGGTGCGACGGCGGCAGAGCTCCACGGACACCGGTACCATTTGGCTCTTGGTGGCAGCTCTGCTTCTGCTGCTGGACCCAACTTCTCTCCGTGCTCCAGAGACTGAGCTTTGCAGAGGGAAGGAGCTGAGGACCTGGAGATCCCCTGGGCCGGAGCGGGGGGGTGGGTGTCACTTGGAGATGGCAGCAGGTCCCTCGCGCTGCAGCGCTGGCCCGGCCCCGGCCCCGAGCTGGGCTCCACTCAGGTTTGCTGGCACCGTCATTGCCAGCAGTCGTGGATGCGCTGAGGAGCGTGTGTGCTGCCTTCTCCCACTCGCCCCGCGGGGACCTGCGGCTGCCGGTGGCCACGGCCAGCACCGCGTGAGCTGCTCGGAGAGAGGGCTCAGCCTGAACCGCCGGGTGCTTCGCAGCCCTTTGCCTTCCCCCTCCCCTCCTGGGCAGCGTGTCCCGACGCGCTTGCTGGGCCGGCGCGGGGCTGTCGCAAGGGCCACACAGCAGCGTGTCCGGCCAGTGCCGCGCGCAAGGAGCTCCTCTGCGCCGCCGGGGCTCGGCCGGGCTCCGCTCCCTTCCGTCTCCGCAGACATCGCGCTCCAGGCCGGGGATGGGGCTGTGCTGGGCCTCCACGAGGAGGGTCGAAGCCTTAAATCCAGAAGCGAACCCCACCGAGCCCAGAGCCGCCGAGCCCCAGGTACAGTGCGAGCTTCCGCGCTCGTGCTCCTGCGATGCCGGCGGCGGGTGCAGCTCTCCAGCGGAGGCCTCAGTCTCCACGTGAACTAAACCCGCAGCCTTTTGCGTTGTCTCTGTTTTCTCTTGTTTTTAATCCTCCCTTCCCCGGTTAAAGGGTGAATCCAGCCTCGTCTGCCGCAGCCTCTTCCTCCCGCCCCCTGGCCCCGCTCCTCAGGGAAAGACGGGGGCCAGCGGGGAGCTGCAGCCCATGGAGTCCTTGCCGGGCAGGCGCCGGTCGTTGAAGCCGTGCATGTTGATGACGGCGTCCGTCTTCACCAGCACCGGCGGCTGCGGCTTGTGCTTCACCCGCCGCTGGCACGTGAGCGACAGGCGGATCTCGTCGGCCACCGCGCTGCAGAAGGAGCGCTGGAGAGAGCACAGAGGCCGTTAGGAGCCACAGGGCCACGGACTGTGCTGGCCCTCCACAGGGCATCCGCTCCAACCCCCCGACGCCAAGCAGGGCCACCTCGCGCCGGACCAGAAGGCCCAGAGCCCCAGCCAGCCTGACCCTTGTGTCCCTGGCACTGGGGCCACCCTGGAGCGGGGTCAGCTGTCCAGCTGGGTGACCCCAGTCAGCCCTAAGGAGCCTCACAGACAGGGTCAGCCCAGCCTGCAGCCCTCCTCCCACACTTGAACAAACCGACCCGAGCCGGGCAAAGAGGTGTCTGCAGAGGGGCCGGTGGGGCGCAGCTCAGAAAGGCCCCCCTGTCCATGTCCTTATGACTGAAGTGCTGGCTCAGCCCAGCCTGCCCCGCAGACAGCTGCTGGGTGGTTAGTGCAGCTGCAGGGGGCTCTGCTCAGGGAGCACACGGTTTGCCCCCTGACCTGGGGCTGCCAGAGCAGACAGAGCCCCTGGCCAGGGGATGGAGTCTGGAGCCGTGCAGCCCTCGGGCTGAGCTTGGGCCTCCTGGCAGCAGAGACGTTGCTGCAGCCCCTCTCCCACCTGGCCCGGGGGTCAGTACCTGCTCGCGCTCGGCCGTCTTGCGCAGCTTGTAGATGAACTCCACCATGGCCACAAAGATGGAGAGCACCAGCCCCGCGGCCAGGACGATGAAGATGCCCCCGATGTTCTGGATGCCCAGAGCACTGGCCTCCTTGTTCTCGTCCTCGGGACAGCCGTTCCCTCGCCACCACTTCTCCTTCATGACGTGGAGCTTGTCCTCCTCCTGGAGCTGGAGGATGGCGATGGTGATCTTGTCCCTGTACGGTGACCCTGGGGAGGGAGAGCGGGACAAGGAAGACCCCAGAAGGCAGGGAGCGTGTCTGCGGCGAGCAGGGCCCTTCGGGTCCCTCCCGCTGGGAGCGGACGGTCTGAATCCTCCTCTGTGGCTCCCAGCCCCCTCCGAGGCGCCTGCAGCCCCCCTCGCAGCCACTCACCCATGGGCGTCCCAATGCCGTAGCCTTTGGAGTCGATGAGCCCCCCGATCTGCGTGAGGTTGCAGTTCCTCTGGGTGATGTACTCGATGGTGGTCGACTCCATGAGCAGCGCGTAGTCGGCCGTCAGCGTCCGCTGGATGCCTTCCTCGTTGTTCTTCACGAGCGCCGTGGGTTTGCTGCTCATGAAGGCCCACATCTTCTCGAACGTGGAGATCTTGGATTTCTGCAGAAATGATCCCCCCCCCCCCCAAATGAGAGTTAGCCTTCAGAGGCTGACAGCTGCAGCCTCGGGGGCCCTGCACAGCCGGCTGCTGTGACGCTGGGCAGAGCTGTTGGGCTCCTGTAGCCTCCTCACCGGCCCTGTGCTTGCCCCATAGCGGTTCTGCACAGTGAGAGGAGACCCCGAGCGCTGCGGAGGGCTCGGTCCTCTCACACTCTGCCGCCCTTTCGTCCTTCCTGCAGCATTGCCAGGCACCAGGAAGGATCCTCAAGGAGATGCAAGGCAGCATCTCCTCTGAGAGAGAAGAGACCTCCTGGACTGGTGAGACCACACCTGGAGTATTGTGTCCAGTTCTGGGCTCCTCAGTTCAAGAGGGATGTGGAGCTTCTGGAGAGAGTTCAGCGTAGGGCAACGAAGATGATGAAGGAGGTGGAGCACCTCCCTTACGAGGAGAGGCTGAGGGAGCTGGGTCTCTTGAGCTTGGAGAAGAGGAGACTGAGGGGTGACCTCATGAATGTCTACAAATATGTGAGGGGTGGGTGTCAGGAGGATGGAGCTGGGCTGTTCTCGTTGTCTTCTAGCGATAGGACGAGGGGCAATGGTTGTAAGCTGGAACACAGGAGGTTCCACATCAACCTGAGAAGGAACTTCTTCACTATGAGAGTGACGGAGCACTGGAACAGGCTGCCCAGGGGGGTTGTGGAGTCTCCTTCTCTGGAGATGTTCAAGACCCGACTGGACAGGTTCCTGTGTGACTTGGTTTAGGTGATCCTGCTGTGTCAGGGGGATTGGACTAGATGATCTTTCAAGGTCCCTTCCAATCCGTAATGATTCTATGATTCTATGAGAGACCGGCTGCATCGCTCCCACACAAACACAGGCGTCGACATGCACAGGGAGACTGTCTTAGGGGTTGAAGCAGTGGTGGATGTTCCTCTCTGCCGGCGGGTGCTCTGTGGGGAGGGAGGACCACATTTCTCCAGCTCACTGCTTGTGTGAGTGTTGTCTTCGTCTTGTAGGAAATGTGTTGGATGAGAAGAAATGGGGAGGTGATGCCTTTACATCACATCTGCGCTGCAGCCTTTGTCTCCAACCACCTTCTGGATCGTCCCTGTGTAGGTTGTCACTCAGCGGGCACCTGGCTGTAGTGTGGAGGGACATTCCTGGCTCCTGCAGGGCCCCCATCGCTGGCCACCGTTCCCTGGGGTGAAGGCCGCCCCACACATCCAGCTGAGCTCGGGAACTCCCTGGAGGACCGAGGCTCGTGTTGGTGCTGCTGGCACCTTCACGCTCTTCTTTGCTGCCTAAGCCCTTGTTTTCCTTAGATCTCTTCCTGCTGCCTTGTTTTGTGAGAGGCAGCTTAGGCAGCCCAAGCCTCCTCCCCGGGGCTGGCTGGGGAGCTGCAGGGGCTGAGGAGCCCTTGTGCTTTGGCAGAGGCATAGGCTGGGCTCTCTACTTTAGCTGGTCCTTCCCTCCATCGGGTTGCAGGAGCTGGGGCCCCAGCCCAGCCCAGCAGCTGCCAGCACCTCTCCCCCTCAGCGCTTCCCGACACCCAAAATGTGCCGGCACAGCTCCCGCTGAAAAACGCCCTCAAGGAAGGTAAATTAGAGGAGAGAAAGGATCCCTCCCACCACCTGGCATTTCAAACCCTTTGCCTGTCCACCTCCTTCTTTCCAACACAAGCTAAACAAAAGCTGAGCCCCCGAGGCTGGGGAGTGTAGGCAGCTCCTCTGCCTGGAGCCCTGCCTGAGACAAGCGCGGAGCGGTCGGTGTCGGTGTCGCCCCCCCTAATCCGCTCCCCGAGCCCCTGCGAGCGGCCGTGCCCGAGCGAACTGCATTCAAGGGCCAGGATAATCTCCTCGCTCCGAAGCCTGGAGCGGTGCCTGTGCGGTGGATTTGCGGCCTCTTTCAGACCCCAGAGAGCAGCAGAGCAGAAGCAGCCTGCCGGGGGGGGACGGAACATCTGAGCGTCCCCACGGGCAGTGGGACCGAGCAGCACCCCCAGCCGCCTGGTCCGGGCTGGCCCTGGTCCGGGCTGGTGGAACGCGCACGGCTCTCGTCAGAGCCCTCGGGCTTCACCTGCACTCCTTGTCTCCCTCTCCTCCCGCCCAATGCTCCTCGGGTGTTGACACGGGGCTCTCCAACAACATCAGTTTTCTCCCAGTTTAGAGCGAGGAGCAAAATAAACTGGCAAGAAATCAATAGGCTGCATTTAGCGGAGCTAATAGGACTTGCATGAGGCAGCGCAGCGCGTCGGGCGGCTGGAATTGCTCAAGACAGGGCCGCCTGCAGAGGCATCTCCTGACACCGGCGCTGCTGGGCACCACTGCAGCGGGGCCGGGGCCAGCCCAGCCTGGGCAGCTGCGGGCGCCTGTGGTGCAGTGAGCACCCCTCTGCCACCAGCAGCCCTTGCTGAGGGGTCACCGTGTGGCTGGAGCTGCTGCTCACTGCCTGGCCGTGGTCGATGGGCCAGAGGGCCAGGGCTGAGCCCCGCAGCAGGGAGGGGGTTGTCTCACAGAGTCACAGAATCACTCTGGTTGGAAAGGACCCCTAGGGTCAGCAAGTCCAACCACCAACCCCACTCTACAAGGCCACCCCTGAATCTGGTCCCCCAGCACCACATCTCAGCAACTTTTCAACTCCTCCAGGGATGGGGACTCACCCACCACCCTGGGCAGCCTGTCCCAGTCCCTGACCACTCTCTCCGGGAAGAATCTCTTCCTGATGGCCAGTCTAACCCTCCCCTGGTGGAGCTGGAAGCCCCTCCCTCTGCTTCTGTCACTACTGACCTGTGAGAAGAGCCCAGCACCAGCATCTCTGCAGGGTCCTTTCAGATGGTTGTGGAGAGCGATGAGGTCTCCCCTCAGCCTCCTCTACCTCCAGCTCAACAGCCCCAACTCTCTCCATCCCTCCCCATGAGATTGTGTCTCCAGGCCCTTCCCCAGAGACGAGGGCTCAGGGCAGGTCACTGGGGCAGGCAGGGCTGCCAGGACACCCGGTCCCAGGCGCCCTGGGGCTCTGCCACCTCCTCGCTGGGAATTCGTCTGCTGTTAGTCTCTCTGCCGCAGCCAGCGGGAGCTCAGGAGGCGCCTGCTCCAGGGGGGAATTCTCCCCCCTAATTCCCAGCACAGCAGCAGCAGCAGTTTGACAGACGGGGCGATTTGTGAGAGGTCCAATTTAGAAGCGATTGTCAGTCATTGTGAGAGGAGTCATCAATCAGGAGCTGCCGGAGCAGCCCTGCTGCGGAGCCTGCAGAGCTCCAGCTCGCACCTCGTTCCACAGAGCTTCCGCCGCCTCTGCAGGGCTTTGCCTGCTGGGGAAACGCTTTTCCCTGCTCTCAGCCGGCCCTGGCCGAGGTGGTTTGTGGTGTCTGGATGGTGGCCCCTGGGAGCAGAGCCCTCTGACCGCAGAGGTGCCCGGGCTGCACCGCACGCGGCAGCAGACGAGGCGCAGGCTGGCTCTTTGCTCTTTCCCAGAGCCGTGGCTGCTCTTTGTTTTGTCCAACCTCTGGCTTTACCCTGACAAGTCCCTGCTGGGTTAGTTACTGGTTTGATCTGGTGACCGCTGTGGCCAGCTGCAGCTCTCCTCTCCGTGGAATCCCCTTTGCTTTCATGGGCTGCAGGGAAGGACCCCGAGGTGGTGGGAGGTGGAGAAGCCCCTCTGTGCCCCCCACTGGCTCCCCCTCGGTGCCAGCTTAACTTTGCCCCCCGAGGGAGCTGAGGAGGGGCTGCTCAGGGTCCCCCTGACTGCCGGCTTAACTTTGCCCCCCGAGGGAGGTGAGGAGGGGCTGCTCAGGGTCCCCCTGACTGCCAGCTTAACTTTGCCCCCCGAGGGAGGTGAGGAGGGGCTGCTCAGGGTCCCCCTGACTGCCAGCTTAGCTTTGCCCCCCGAGGGAGGTGAGGAGGGGCTGCTCAGGGTCCCCCTGACTGCCAGCTTAGCTTTGCCCCCCGAGGCAGCTGAGGAGGGGCTGCTCGGTTGCTCTGCAGCGTCAAGATAGATGGCCCGATGCTGGCGGAGCAGTTGCCCAGGCAGGAGCTGGGGAGGGCTGGGGATGATGGAGGGTCTCCCTGATAACCAAAGGTGCCAGTTTAACGCTGCTGATCACCGCGGGCACCGCTCACTCGGAGGAGGGGACCGCGGTTCTCCCCCTGAGAGAGCAGAGCTCCTCCTCGTTTCCATTGGGATAAATAGCAGCAGGATCTGGTCCCCTGTCCTCTGCATCTTAATAAAGCCCTGGCGTCGGTGCCGAATGAGATGCAGGTTTGGAAGAGCCAAGCGGCAGCCCCCGCGAAGGCAGCAGAGAACCCCCCGGAGTTCATTCTGTAGAGTCACAGCTCAGAAGCCGCCTTTAATAAGCGACGCTCTGGGAGCAGTCACCCAAATAAATTAATGGCAGAGTTTAGAGGAGCCGCTCCGAGGCATCTTGCCAAGACAGCGTCGCTTTTTTATCAGTGAAACGGCCAGGAAAGTAACTTTCGGGCTTAAGATTTTCAATTCCAGCCTGGACGAGGGAAGTAAATTGATTTTCACCACCTAAGATACCGACTCCCGGGGATTGAGCACTCCTGCGGCAGCCGGCGCACGTGGGCTCGGTGGCCGCTCGCACGGGGATCCCGCCTGCGCTCCTGCCGGCACGGGAAGGGCTTCTGGGCTGGTTTAATGAGCTCTCGGCGCTGCTCCAACATGAACTGATCCCCGTTGATCCCCGTCACTCAGGCTGCGCCGCCAGGGAGTAAACAGAGGCTCCCGGGTTGTCTCCATGAAGTGGGAATCTGCCAGCGTGGTCGGTGAATCTCTGCCTCCTGCCTCCCGTTTGCCCTAGCTGCTCAGGGTGTCGCTGGGAGCAGGGCCGGTCGCCGTGGGTCCGCCCCAGAGATGGGGGCTGGCCTGGAGCAGGGTCGGTCGCCGTGGGTCTGCCCCAGAGATGGGGGCTGGCCTGGAGCAGGGTCGGTCGCCATGGGTCTGCCTCAGAGATGGGAGCTGGCCTGGAGCAGAGTCGGTCGCCGTGGGTCTGCCCCAGAGATGGGGGCTGGCCTGGAGCAGGGTCGGTTGCCATGGGTCTGCCTCAGAGATGGGAGCTGGCCTGGAGCAGAGTCGGTCGCCGTGGGTCTGCCCCAGAGATGGGGGCTGGCCTGGAGCAGGGTCGGTTGCCATGGGTCTGCCTCAGAGATGGGAGCTGGCCTGGAGCAGAGTCGGTCGCCGTGGGTCTGCCCCAGAGATGGGGGCTGGCCTGGAGCAGTCAGGAGCTCCCGCAGGGTCCTTGGTGAGCTCTGTGTGGGCAGCTCTGTGTGGGGCTGCGTGGAGCAGCGGGAGCAGCGTGGGAGCCCTGCGCTGCCTCTGCCTCCCATTCCCGCTGCTCCCTTGGCTCCGCTCAGCTCAGGGGTTGTGCTGCTCCAGCAGCCGTAGATCCCCTTTGCCGGGTCTCCAGGGTGCTGGGGCACCACAGAGGACCCGGCGAAGGACAGCGATGGCCTTTGGCAGAGCCAGCAGCCAGCTCTGTGCCTCTGAGCTCCCTTTCTAGCAGAGCCGGGGGTGCCCTTCCCAGCCGCTTGGGCTTCCAGTCGCTCCGAAAGAGCTCGCGGAGGGCTGGGAGATGTCCTGGCTCTGCCGGGGTCTCCTGTGCAGGAAGGTCAAGGGAACAGGGCAGCTGCTCCCGGGGTCGGAAGGCTTGGCAGAAGGGACATCCTGGAGAGTTCATCTCCCAGCAACAATAACCATAAAGACAGGAAGGAAAACACCCCGGATCAATAAAGCTGCCATCTGCGCACGGAGCCCGAGGAGGGCTTCTGACGGATGGCGATGGGGAGCGATAAACGCACCGCGTCCCTGCTTCTGAAAACAGACTGCTCCCTCTCGCTCCCTTATAACCCTCTTACTGGGAAGAGCAGTTAGAGCCCCCCAGTAAAAGCCTGGCTTCTCCCGAGGGCTCTCCTCGGGCTCGATGGCTGCTGGAAGGCGAAGCAGCGCCTCTGGCCCTGCCCAGGCCGGCCGCCCGCACGGGCACCGCTGCACCCAGCACCGCTCCGGCAGCACCCTCTGAATTCTGAGCATCCCCCGGGATGAATCCAACCTCAAACCAAACCAGCTCCTCTGTCAGAGTCAGCAGAGATTTTGGGGGTGCAGCGGCTTCTCAGCCCCGTCCTAGCCCAGAGAAGCTGCCGGTGGCTCCTTTTGATGGGGTCTGGTGACTAAACCGCTGCCGGGCTGGTGGCGCTGCCGCTGCTCTCTGCCTGTTCCCGTCACGGTGCTGCCCCGGCACAGCCGGCCTGAGCCTTTCTGTCTGAACCCGGGCTCCACAGGGGGAAGGGCTGTTGCCTGGAGCACTCGCAGCAGCCCCCTCCCTGCGCCCCCAGCTCGAATCTCCTGGCACGGGGCCGGCAGAGCACCCAGCCCCTTCGGAGCTCATCACTGGACTGAAATCCCTCTCCCAGCCGGGCTGCTGGGTCCTCACCCCCCGCTTCAGCCCTTCCATCTCTCTGTTCGGGGAGCGGGGTTCTACTGGCCGGCTGCGGGTTCGACGGGCTTTTTATGTCTCTGGGTTCCTTTCCCTTTCTGAGGCAGGTCTGACTGAAGGACAAACACTCTCAGCACCTCCTCGGCGGCGCCGGCCGGCTTCCACCATTAATTATCCTTTAAAGAGGAGGAATTAATGCGGTTGGGCTCCGACGCATCGGTGCTGTTAGCCTGCGCCGCCTGTCAGAGGCTAATAAAACCCCCCTGCGCTAATGGGGATGACTGAAGGTCGAGGAAGGTGTTTCAGCCGTAAAACACCCGGCTCAGGGAGGGCACTGGGCACCGGCTGCCTGTCAGCCTTCAGAGTCCCTTTGCAGCTCTGTCCCTGGAGACTAACTGGGAGGGCCCCGAGGGCCCCGTGGAGGCAAGGAAGGGGCTGCAGCAGGTCAGATGTGGGGACAGGAAGATGCTGCAGGGAATGAGAGATTGCATAGACTCACAGAGCATCAGGGATTGGAAGGGACCCCAAAAGACCAGCCAGTCCAACACCCCGGCTGCAACAGGATCCCCGAGATCCAGTCACACAGGAACAGCCCAGGAGGGTTTGAAATGGCTCCAGAGAAGGAGACTCCACAACCCCCTGGGCAGCCCCTGCCAGGGCTCTGGCACCCTCCCCGGGAAGAAGGTCCTTCTCACACTGATGTGGAACCTCCTCTGCTCCAGCTCACACCCGCTGCCCCTTGTCCTGTCACTGGGTGCCCCTGAGCAGAGCCTGGCTCCATCCTCCTCACACCCTCCCTTCACATCTTGATCAACATCCATGGGGTCACCCCCCAGAAACCTTTCTCCCAGCTCCAGAGCCCCAGCTCCCCCAGCCTTTCCTCAGCAGGGAGATGCTCCTCTCCCTCCACCATCTCTGTGGCTCTGTGCTGGGCTCTCTCCAGCAACCCTGTGTCTGCAGGGAAGGAGAGATTTCTCTGCAGGGTTGCTGTAAGACCCCTGTCCTGTTGTGCCCGGTGTTTGCTTCCTTCTAGGTTGTCGGGGCCAGCGCTGAGAACAGGCTCCAGGGCTGTAAAAGTCACCTTCGGGTGGAATTGTGACCTCAGTGAGCAGCAGCAGGAGGGGGAGGCTGCCATGGGGTGGGTCTGGGTGAGCTGGACTGTCTCGACAAGGATGGGAGACTGGAAGGAACAACCTGGTCCCGAGGAGCAGCAGTGGCTTCGGAGGCTGGTTGTCCTTGGTTCTTTGTTCTCCCTCCCGTTGGCCCGAGAGTGCTGTGTCTCTGCCTGGAAGGCAGAGCGCCTGTGCCGGGGCTCACCTTGAAGAAGGTCATGGTGGCTCCATCCTTCACGGCCCCGTACTCTATTTTGGTCTGCTTTGCCAGGTCATCTGCCGAGTCGATGGGGGATTCCATCCTCTCCACCGTCAGGAAGGCAGCCAGGTTGGCCGTGTAGGACGAGATGATAATGAGGGTGAAGAACCACCATATGCCGCCGATGATCCGTGTGGACAGAGCTTTGGGCATCAGCTCAGAGCCTGGTGAGGGCACGGAGTGGGAAGAGGGAAGAGGAAGCAAAGAGAGAGAAAGGACCCGTTTCACATCTGTGTGTGAACAGGAGAGGCGGAAGGACAGAGACACAGGGTGGACATAGACGGGGTGGCTTCTGCTGTCAGGAACCCGGGCATCAAAACTACAGACTCGCAGGACATCAGGGGTTGGAAGGGACCCCGAAAGATCATCCAGTCCAATCCCCCCACCCCACAGCAGGATCCCCTAGATCCGGTCACACAGGAACAGTCCAGGTGGGTGTGAAATGTCTCCAGAGAAGGAGACTCCACAACCCCCCTGAGCAGCCCCTGCTCTGGCACCCTCACTGGGAAGAAGCTCTGTGTCCTTCTGGAACTGAGGGGCCCAGATGTGGGCCCAAGATTCCAACTGTGGTCTCCCCAGGGCAGAGTGGAGGGGCAGGAGAACCTCTCTCCATCTCCTAACCACCCGCTTTGTGATCCACCCCAAAGCCAGCGGGGTTTGAGGCCGATTCCGCAGGCAAGGAGATCCGTGGGGTTTGTGTCGTGTTGCAGACCCTCCCTGCGCTGCCGGCCGGGTCCCCTGCACAACTTACAGGAGGAGTAATTAACGGGGCTGCTTTCATGTGATGGAAATAGCAGCCCTAAACAGCTATTGATGGACTTTCAGGAGCGGTTTGTTCTGCTGTTTAGGCAGCGCTTTGCTTTTATAGGATCCCTTTGAAAAGCCCCACTCCGGGGAGCGTTCAAATACACAGGGCTGGGAAGAAATCAAACGGCAAGAGAAGGGAGCTGCCAGGGTCCAGCGCTTTGAATTCCCGCGAAAGCAGGCAAGCAGGAGATGGCAGAGCACTAAAACGGGTCTGGAGTGACTTTTGTTGGGCAGACATGAAGGACCAGGTGGGTTTGTGCTATTCTGGTCTTCGCCCAAGATACCCTTTAAAGCCGGGAAGGAGCTGGGCTGCGCTCAGAGGAAAAGCTCCAGCCTGGGAGCGGCCGCGGAGCTGCGGTTTCCAGTGCCGGCACCACAGCGGAGCGCGGAGGGCGGCCCTTCTCCCGTCTGAGTGCAGCAAGAGGCACCCAGAAGCAGAGGAGCTCCTCGTGCTGAGGGCTGCTTGGGCTCCTCTCCTGGCCCTGCTCCTTGCCCGGTCCCTCTGCTGCCCTCTGATGCGCTGGGCACTGCGAGGGCTGCCCTGCTCTGAAGGGTTTCTCTTCTCAGATGCAGAACAGAGTTGGAAAGGACCGAGCGCCTTCCATTTATCAGCTTCTGATAAGAGGACGGTTCATCCCCTGGAGCCCCTTGCTGGGAGCTGCCACGTCCCTCAGGGCAGCCGGGGCTGGATCACAGAGTGGTGGCTGTGCTGCGGCCCCTTTGCTCCCGGGCTGGAACTGCTGGCACCCGCGGAAATTCAAGCGTGATGAGCGGTGTCTGACCTCTCCCCCTGATTTCTGTCCCTGGGTTTGCTGCCATCAGATCGCAGCCCGGTTCTGGTCCCTGTTCAGGACTGCTCCCCCCCAGTGCCTGTTCCTTCCCTCTCTAAAGGCCCTTTGCTCTGTGCCGTCTGTGGGTGGCCCCATCCCCTGCACCCCCCGTTTCAGCGGTCCCTGTCACCGTGGGGTTTTACAGCAGTGACACCGAGAAGGTTCTACCTCGACCGCGGAGGCTGAGGCAGAGCAGAGGGGCAGAGCAGAGGGGCAGAGCTGAGGGGCAGAGCCAGAGCAGCTCGGGGCTGGTTCACAACGTGCGGAGTGGCCAGAGGAGGGTGCAAGGGGAGACAGAGCCAAGGGCGAGGGTCTGCCCTGGGTAGAAGTGGGCTTCGAGGAGCCAGGACAGAGGTCCTGAAGAGCCACATCGTGCTCCGGTTAGCAGAAGGATTTGCCGGTCTCAGGTGGCAGCCGCCTTCCCCCGTGGAGGTCCCGGCCCCGGGCCGAGTTCCCCCGCCGCACCCGCGGCTCCCCGGGCGGCAGCTCCCGGAGGGCGGCGGTGCCCCGGCCCGGCCGCGGCTGCAGCGGCGCCTGCGAGAGCTCGTCCCTCCGGTCCTGCCGCCGGCGGAGCCGATGTTCAGCGCGGGGGCAGGAGGAGCAGCCGGTGCTGCGGGCGCCCCACGGGGCTGGGGTTGGGCTGGCCTGGGCTGGGCTGCGCTGGGCTGGGCTGGACTGAGCTGGGCTGGGCTGGGAGGCGCGGCCGTACCTTGCTGCATCAGCGCGCCCATCCCGAACCAGAAGCTGTTGAAGAGGGTGAAGTTGTTCTCCACGACGTCGGATCCCGGGTTGCAGGGGTGAGCGTCGTACCACTCGTACGGGCTGAACCTGCGGCGGCACCGGGGCGGCGAGAGAGAGCGCGTTAGTCGGGGTGTGGCAGGACGAGCCCCTGAAGGAGCAGCGGACGGAGCCCTAACGGCCCCGCGGCGCTGCCTGGGCTCTGCTGAGCCCTCCGCTTGCTGGGGCTCGCCGAGCTGCTCAACGTGACCTCCCCGAGCACCGGGAAGCGCCGTGTCCTGCTCTGCTGGGACTCCGGGCTATCTCAGGAGGCTTTACCCAAGCTGCTGGCCGCTGTGGACAGCCTCTGCCTGGTGGGGTGGGACGTGGTGCAGCCAGGACCCGGCTGCGTGGCAGTGCTGAGCAAAGGGGGCTGCTGGGTTGGCTGAGGAGGGGGGCTGCAGGGGCTCACAGCAGGGCCTGGGACGAACTGGGGGGGTTTCGGGGGGCTCTCAGCAGCAGGTGTGGGAATGGTGCGGGGGCCTAGATGAGCAGCAGAACTTCCCATCGCCCCGACGAGCAGGAACCCCGCACGGCAGGGGCGACGGGTGCAGGTTTGCTGTGGGCTGCTGTGACACTCGGCCCCGTGGCAGGTGGTGGGAGGACACTTGTTCCCGCAGGGGCACATTGCTGGGGCAGCTCTGGGCTGAACCGGGGGTGAGTTTGCTGCAGTCCCCTTCAGACCCTGCCTGCGACTGGTGCTGCGAGTGGAGCTCTGGTGGCTGGGATCTGGGGAGGCTGCTCCACGGGAGAGACATTAATATTTTCAGAGCTGTTTGTTTACATTTTCTAAGAGCCCCAAATTTTGCAGAGATTAAATTAAAACCATAATTGGTGCAATTGCTTTGGAACCAGGCAGTAATCAGCAGCTCTGCTTCCTTTGGAAATCCCTGGAGCTCCTCAGCAGCCCGTCCTCAAAGCCCAGCCCACGGTCTGCGTCGTGTCGGGAGAGAGTCCTCTCTGCGCTTCGCTGCCGGGCAAGCTGCTGCCCATGGGGACCTCCTGTCGCTTGATCCCACCGGCACCCTCAGCACAGCGGGGAGGGTGTGTGGAGAGAGGAGCCCCAGCTCTGTCCTGGGTGCCCCTCTGGCACAGACCCCCAGCTCTGCTCTGCTCAGCTGTGCCGGGGGGCAGAGACCCACAGACCTGCCACAGACAGATGACCCCGCGGACCCCCATCCATCGCAGCCCTTATGGCTCCTCGAGGAGCGGGGCGGGTGGGAGCTGGCACAAGACTGGAAGGGGAGATGGACCAGGTCCATCCTTCGCCTGCCTCTAAGCAGTCCCTAAGCTGGTTTCAAGTGGCAGTGACCTGTGGTTGTGGCAGCAGCAGAGGGCTCTGGTGCCGAGCTGAGGAGGCTCACGGCTCTGAGGGAAGGTTCTGCTGCTCTGCCCGCGGTTTGCTCCTGAGACTTGAGCTCAAGAGGCTGCGCAGGGGCCCGGGGCAGGTGTTGCCTCCGTTACTGCTGAACGCGGTGGATGTTTTGCTCGTGAAACCCCTCTTTCCATCCCCGAGCTGCTGCAGAACCTTAATTACACCGAGTTCTTTGAAAGAGGGAACGCTGGCAGCTGAATGTGTGAGAAGCCTGTGACTGCAGGGCTGCAGGTTCGGTCTCAGCCCAGCCCAGGCTGAGAGCGGGGAGCTCTTGTTTTGCTTTGGAGCTGCTGTGGCCTCGAGGGATTTTGAGGCTCATTCCAGACCTAAAGCAGACACTCAGCCCCAGCTGTTCAGGTGTGACCTCTCAGTGCCAGCCCAAAGCACAGAGGGTCAGACCTTCCGGTGCCCATCGTGCCAGGGCAGGGGGCAGTGGGGTGTCACTGCTGTGCTGGGCACCGGTGGGGTCAGGGTTAGCCCGGACCCCACCTCTGCAGGCAGCAAGTGCCCCCAGCACCGCACAGGGGTGCCCGAGGCTGTCGTCGGGGCAGGGACCCCGCTGCCCCCTGACCAGAGCATCAGGACTTCCCTGTGTGCCCACAGTGCTGTCGAGGCCGTTCTCACAGCAGGGCCAGTCCCGGCAGCTCCTTCAGCCCCTCCTGAGTCCTCCCCGCAGGGTTTTCCTGAGCAGGCAGACCTCAGCGCGCCTGGAGATGGGCTCTGCGGGGCGCAGCAGCCCTTGGGAGGGAAGGGCAGCCGCTGCAGCCCTGCACCTCTGCGTGGGAAGGGCTGGGACACTGAAGCAGCCTCCCCATCCCCACTGGTGCCGCACCCTGGTGCCGCGTGCCGAGCGCAGTTGGCTTTGACGGCCGCTGCCCTGTGCGACTAGGAAATCGGCTCCGCGAGCCTGCGCGGACCCCGGGGCTGTGGAGAACTGGGCTGTGCTGGAACGGGGGGCCGGCGGGGTCTGGCTGCTGTGGGTTTGTGCTTGGTCTGTGCTTTGGCTCTGTGATGGATGATGGTGGGTGGGGAGGAAGCTGCTCCCTGAAGGATGCTCTGGGGGTTCACAGCAGCTCCTGGGGGCTGCTCAGAGCCCCAGTCCAAGGTGTGGGACCCTCAGGGAGGTTTCTGGAGGCGCCACTGGCACGACTTGAGCTGGAAGGAGTGAGAAACCTCCTCCCTGCAGCCTGTGCCCAGGCACCTCTGCTGGGAGGAACAGCTGTTCCTCCAGGAACATCCTGGGATGTTCACCCAGCACAGCCAAGCAGCCGGCGAGGCTGTGGGTGGGCAGGGAGGGAGCGAGCGCTTTGTTTCGGTTGGAAGAGCTGGAGTCACGAGCTGCGAGCAGCCCTGGACCGTGCTCTCATCAAAGACTCTGTGCAACTCATCGCTCATGCAAATGCATGCAAATGCCACTGCTTTTAAATATAGAGGCTTAAAACATGCTAATTAGATGCATATTAATGTGGTAAACAGACACCGTCTGATCCCGAGCAACTCCAGTCGAGTGGGAGAGGGTTCAGGCAGCGGAGCTGCAGGCGGTGCAGACTCAGCTCGGAGCCCGGGACATGGTGGGGAGGGAGGTCAGGCCGCTGCTGGAGGCTGGGAATGGACCTAGCAGGGGCACGAGCAGTCAGCGGCGCAGAGCAGGACATCGGCACGGAATCGCCATCAGCTCCGCAGCCGCTGAGACATGGGGCTGGAGGAGAACAGGACAGCGGCTGGCAGCCCCCAGGCAGGGCACCGAAGGACTTTTCCTTGGGCCAGGGGGTGGCTTAGTGCTGCGGCTCCCACGGGGCGGTGGGGTCCCTGAGACACCGCGGGCAGCAGGTGGGGTGGCGGCGGCGGCCCCCTACCTGGCGATGACGAAGAGCACGCAGCTGACCCCCAGGTAGGCCAGCAGGATGTACATCCAGATGTCTGGAGACAGGGGGTTCAGGAAGGAGAACACGCTGGGGTTGGTCCCGTTGGGTTTGCGGTACAGGATGCTGACCCCCAGGGTCATGAAGGGCTTGGAGAAGTCGATGGCCTTCTCCCGGACGTGGGTGATGGTGAGCGGGGCGACAGCCAGGTCAGCTTTCTGTGTGCAGCGCCGAGCGGGGAGAGAGACAGGTGCTAGAAACCAAGGCGATCCGTGCCCCCACAGCAGTCCCATCCCAACAAAGCCCCCCCCAAAGCACAGCCCTGGGGTTCCCCCTCCCTTTGCACATGGGGCGCAGGGTACATCTGCCCCGAGCCTCTGCCAGGGCCAGGCTGCACCCTCCAGGGGGTGAAGGAGCAGGGGCTGCGCGGTGTCAGCACAGGAGCAGCTGGGATGGAACCGGTGCAGACCAGTCCCAGCTATCACAAGCACTGCCCATCCCCTCACGGAAACCCCGACACATTGCAGGATCTCCAGAACACGCTGTCCTGGGTCTGGAGGTGCCAAAGTGCACCGCTGCTGGGCTCCTCCTGCACCTTCCTGCATCCTCCTGCACCTTCCTGCATCCTCCTGCCCTTCCTGCACCATCCTGCACCTTCCTGCATCCTTTAGTGTGTTTAGTGTCTTCAAGAGATCAGTTGCAGCTTTAAATCAGTGCCTGGAGAACAGAGCAGGGCCTGGTGTTTGCCAAGGGCTCTCTGAGCCTTGTTGTGCAGGTCCGGGCTGCTGCCAGACAGCAGAGATGTCCCAGCCCCGGCAGCTCCTGCCCGAGCGCAGAGGCCCTTCTGGAATGGTCACAGCGCCTGTGTTTCACAGCCTGTGGTCCCTGCTGCGCTGGCTCTGCCGCGGTGGAGCTGGGCCAGCGCGAGGCAGTGATGCTGGACCAGTGTGAGGTGCAGGGTCCTCGGTGGACTTCACGCTACCGCTGGAAAGGCTGGTTCCGAGGGAGCTGTGGTGCAGGGTCCGAGCTGACGGAGAGGAGTGGAGCAGGGTGCCCACAGCTTTGTCGCAGCTTTGGCTGCTCTCCCCACACCCCAGCTCGTGGTTCATCGCTCCCCGAGGCTCGTGAGGCAGGAATGGCAAAGGCAAAGCAGCCTTTTCTCTCCTCCACCTCTTCTGCGGGGGTGTCCTGACTCAACTGCTGAAGGACTCGGCTGCAGGTGTTTCTGAGGGAGGAAGCGAATGAGCAGTCCTTGGTCAGCAGTTCTTGGCAGCTCCTGCCTGAACCACCCTGCGCCAGATGGGTCAGAGCGATGGAGCGGGTGAGGAACAGCTCGGGCTTTGTCAGGGTTGCCTGGGTGCCCAGAGAATCCATTAGGGCGTCACTTGGGCCGCTCCTGCAGTCTGGTCCCTGCACCCCGTGTCCTTGGCAGTGAAGGTCACCCCGAGCTGAGCGAGGGAGCCCAGGTGCCCACAGTGAGGGTCACCCAGCAGCAGGGTGAAGCTGAGCAAGGGAGGTCCAGCCTGGGAGGTCAACCCGCAGCCCCACCTGCAGCCTTTGCTCAGCTGCAGCCACTCTCCTCTCTCCACAGCGGCAATGGGTCACTGAAATGAGGGATCAGGGAGAGTGCTGCTGTCTCGTCCAGCCAAACCACTTAGGCACCAGCTTCCGTCGCTTCCAAGTCGTGCAGGAGCCTTCCAAGGCTGTGTCTGTCCCCGAGTGCTCTGCTGAGCGGCGGCCAGCCGGGGCTGTGCCAAGGCAGCGACAAGCCCGCTGCAGACGCGGCTCCAGCCGACACCTCGAGGGTCTGGATCCCCTCGTTCCCCCGGTGCGGCAGCGTTTTCGCTTGGGTGGCACTGCTGCGGGTTCCCGGCTGCTCGGCGGGTGGAGGAGCCTGTGCTCTGCAGAGATCCCTGGCTGCTCTCAGAACAGCTCCGGTGTTGCCGCTCGGGGCGGCTCTGGCTCGGCCCCGGTCACTGGGGGGTCCTGCAGCACCCAGGCTCTGCCGGGGAAGCCGCGTGTGACGGCCGCTCCCAGCAGAGCCCACAGACGCCGTAAGCACCAAGAGAAATATTTGTTCAGGAAAATAAGCTGCCTCTGAGCTTGTTTTATCAATCGGAGTCAGCTATTTACATAAACTAATTAGGTCTGTGCTCCCCGCGAGGCGGGGGAGCAGCGCAGGTTGTACCTGTGGAGTTGGCAGTCGGGGCCCCGGCTGCCAGCGCCGACCCTTTGCCGTCCCTCTGCCAGCACCGCTGCCAGAGCTGTTCCGCTCTTCTGCTCTCACTGCCCTGCTCTGGATCCCAGCTCTGCTCCCCGCTCTGCTCCCTTGGGACGGGCTTTCGGAAGGGGCCCTGGCAGCAGGAGCGCAGCTGCTCCGGGGCAGGGGAGCTCTGTGTGCCGGGACTTGGACAGAACGAGCTGCAGTTGTTAAAAGCCCGGCTGAGCCGGTCCCTGCGCAGCTGCTGCTGCCTGCACGTCCCTGTGGGTGCCGGGACCCGCCTGGGGTCCCTGAGCCACCCCTGCCCGTGGGGCAGCCCTGGCCCCGTGGAGCAGCCCTGGCCCTGCGTGCCCGCAGGCACCCCACGGCTCAGAGGGGCTGCGGCCGAAACCACGGAGCCCCCTTCTGTGCCGAGGGGTTGTCCCTGCTCGGAAGCTTCCGATGGGGGCCCAGACAGAGAGACTCTCTCCGCACGCAGAGCCCAGCTGGGGCTAGGGGCGCCCCACAGCCCCCCGGCTGCCGCGCGGGCCCCCACTCACGTGGTCGATGAGCTCCTTGATCATCCCGTTCCACTGGCCCTTCTCGTCCTGCGCCCCGTACTTGCCGTCCTCCACCAGGCGGATCTCGTAGCTGAAGCCCAGGATGACGGCCAGCTCCTTCAGCAGGTCGATGCAGTAGCCCTCGAAGCGGTCGTTGCCGAACAGGGCGGTGTCGGACTTGCGGAACATGACGAAGGGCTCCTCCTGCACACGGGGAGGCAACGGGTCCCGTTGCCGGGTGGCTCATGGCCCTGGGGGCCGGCCGGAGGCACGAGCAAGGAGCCGGGTGCTGGGGCAGGGCTGGCACTGGGAGGTGCTGGGAATGAGTGCGGCTGCCCAGCACTGCAGCCCCTGAGCAGCCTGGGTTGCCCACAGCACTGATCGCAGAGAGGAGAGGAACCGCTTCCTGCTCCCAAGAGGAAGGAGGAGCGAGGAGGGACGGGGGACACAGGCTGCACTCCCAGTGCTGCAGGGCAGAAGCAGAGGGCTGGGGGTGTCTGCAGTCCCACTGGCGAGGGGCTGCTGGCACCAGTGGGTGCTTTGGAGCTCCAGCCCCTGGCCAGCAGCAGAACACAAACTGCCCCACCCCTGGGGAACACCAGTCACTGAGGACGAGGGACACTGGGTGACTCAGAACTTCCCCTGGAGCCCAGCACACGCAGACCTCCCTCACGTGGGGAGCAGTGGGCATGGGGGGCGGCCGGAGTGGAGGAGCTCAGCCGGGACGAGCTGCCACCGTCAGGGCATGGGGACCACGCAGGGCTCCAGCTGGCCCCTGCCAGCCTCACATGTGGGCTGGCAGCCTACTTGGGAGCAGTGGCAGCAGGGGTGCCGCGGGTCAGCTCGGTGCCCTGCTGAGCCCAGCAGCGTGTAGGGGCACCCTGTGCCCGTCCTCGGCTCTCAGGCGGAGCCGCAGGTCTCCGCTGAGTCTGGCGGGGCCGTCAGGCAGCTCTGGCGCGCGGGTGCGGGGACGGGGGGTTCGCAGGCTCCTACCAGGACCGTGGTGACGATGAGCGATCTGTTGCTCAGCGAGTCTGTAACGTTGGGCCCCCGGCCCTTGGCGACTTCCGTGATGTTGAGGCCGTCGGAAGGGCTCCAGGCTCCGACCTGCGAGAGGGGGAGAAGCCGTGAGCAGGGCTGGCAGCGCTCACCCGGGACGCAGGACTCTGCTCCTCGCGCCTCCAGCAGGGCAGGGCAGAGCAGGGCAGAGCTGGTTGTTCCGTGGCGCCTGGGCAGGCAGGTCGCGTTAACCCCTGTCACTGCCCTCATGACAGCCCCGTGCAGCTCTGCCCAAGACCTCCTGGGGCTCGGGGGCTGAGGGAGCCCTTGGCAGGGGTCAGTGTGGGACAGGCAGTCCAGCTGCATCGGGCCACAGAGTCACCGCGTCATTCAGGCTGGAGAAGACCTCTGGGAGCGGCGAGTCCAACCGTCAGCCCTGCTCTGCAAGGCCACCCCGAGCCAGATCCCCCAACACCACAGTCAGGTTCCATCCCCTCTTGGACACCTCTGGAGTGAGCAGTGGCCAGAGCAGTCACCTGGGCAACCTGGCCTTTGAGCGGCTCCGTGCAGTGCAGGGAGGCTGTGGGGCTGGAGAACTTGAGGGCAGGGCTGGAGAGGAGCTGTCAGGAGAGAGCTGGAGGAACGGGGGCCGCTGCCAGCAGACGGAGCAGGGGGGCCTCGGAGGCAGCGAGAGCAAGCAGCCCCCATGGAAATGGGAACAGAACGATCCTTCTGAAGGGTCAAGCTGTGAGGTGCTGCTCGGAGAGGATCCAAAGGCAGCGGCTCAAACCCGCTGCAGAGCCAGGACGTTCCCATATTTTATTTATTACTATTTTTAAGATGCTTCAACCTCTTCAGCGTCCAAGGGGAGAGCCTGGATTTACTGCATCCCCAGAAAGAGACTCTGTAATGAGCAGCGCTGCCGGGCAGGGAGAGAGCATCAGTTCTCAAAGACTCGCCCTGGACTTTGTGAAAGGCTCTAAATATTTCAGGTGAAGCCTGAGCAACCCCCCAGCTCCCTTCTCTCACACAACAGGCTCAGAGACTCACAGGACACTAGGGACTGGAAGGGACCTCCAAGGACCACCCAGTCCAACGCCCCTGCGCAAGCAGGGTCCCCTCGATCCAGTCACCGAATCACAGACTCACAGAACATCAGGGACTGGAAGGGACCTCGAAAGATCATCCAGTCCCATCCCCCTGACACAGCAGGATCCCCTAGATCCAGCTGCACAGGAACATGGCCAGGCGGGTCTGAAACTTCTCCAGAGAAGGAGACTCCACAGCCCCCTGGGCAGCCCCTGCCAGGGCTCTGGCACCCTCACTGGGAGGAAGGTCCTTCTCTCACTGATGGGGAACCCAGCCGAGCGGGACCTGGCTGGGGCCGGGGTTGCGTTGTCTCGGATTGGCTGTCGGCAGCAGCGGGGCTCCGGCAGCGACCTGACATGGATGCTCAAAGCCCCTCCGGAGCCGACCGGAGCTTGCGGCAGCTCGTGGCGGCAGCTCTGCCGCCTCCGAGTGGGAGCCGACGGCGGCTGAGGGGGGCTGCTGCCTCCCGACGGCTCTGCGCGACCCTCGGTGGCATCCGAGCCGCGGGGGTACCGCGGTGGCACTGGCGCCGCAGCTGCGCTGCTGCCTCTCCGGCTCCGCTGAGGCGGCTCCCGCTGCCCTCCGAGCGCCAGGAACACGCGGAGGGGCTTTTGTTCCTCCTTGGTTCAGACTCCGTCGACGAAAGCTCTTGCAGGAGACAAGAAGCCCAACCCCTCCGCTCGCCTCCCGCTCGGTTCTGAGCGGAGGTGCTGCCGCCGCCGGCCCGCTGCCGCCTCCTTCCCGCGCAGCCGGGGCCGGAGGTCACCGGCGCCGCCTGAGACGCTGCCTTTGGTCTGCGCTCGACGCTGGCGGCTGCCCGGCAGGAGGCTGCTCCGCTGACCTGGGGTGGTTCCGCTCACGGCGGGGAGCTGCCGCTTGGCGCTGGGCGAGAGCGGGGGAAGCGGGGTGGCGCCGGGGCGGTCGGCTGCTCCTTCCCACTGGGCAGGACCATCCCCTCGGAAGGGGGGTCGGTCAGACTGCTGCCTCCAGCCCTGGGGCAGCCCCGCTGGGCTCTGCGACTGAGTGCCCAGCCTGAACCGGGAGAGCCGCCTGTGCCGCCGGCCGCTTGGCTAATTGCAAACAGCCCCTCTCCGCTCCCTTCTGATCCACCCCAGGATGCTGCTGGCCTTCTTGGCCACTAGCACCCATTGCTGGCTCCTGCTGGCCACCAGCACCCCCAGGTCCCTTTCTCCTTCGCTGCTCTCCAGCAGGCCAGCCCCCACCTCATGCTGGTCCCTGGGGCTGTTCTTGCCCAGATGCCAGGCTCGGCACTGCCCTGTTCTAGTCTACTCCGCGGCCCTGTGCCCAGCTCTCCAGCCTGGCCAGGTCCCGCGGGACGGCCCTGCAGCCTGCCCAGCCCTACCTTTTCCAGACCATCCTCCTTGAGGCTGATGATGTCCAGGTCAAAGTCCGTCCTCAAGCCGCTGGTTTTGTTGAAGACGATCCGTCCCGTGAGTCCTTCCCACTGGGCCTGTGGAGGGAGCAGGGAGAGGGGCTGGGATGTGGGCGCCGCCCTCAATAACCCTCTGCCCTCCGCTGCAAGTCCCTTCACGGGTCCCCAGCCCGGCTCCTCGCCTCAGAGAACCGTGTTAATCGGTAGCCCCCAGCCCTTGCCGCGATCTGCTCCCACCCCGCTGCTCCCCAGCTGCTGCAGGATGCGACGAGTCAGGAGACAGCAGGAGCAGCTCCCGTGGCCGCCCCGCGCTGCCCCTCGCCTCGTGCTGCTGGTGAACGGGGGCTGCGGGGAGCCTGGGCCCGGGACGGCTGAGGCTGTGCAGGTGTGAGTCCCCTGGCCTCCTGCCCCTAAGCCTGGCTCTGTCCTGGGGTGACTTGGGAGCCCTGATGGCAACAGCAACTTGCTGCCAGGCCTCTGTGCCCAGAGCCCCCCCCCCGTACCCGAGTGCTCCCACCGACGAGGGTCAGCGCCAGCTCCGGGTGCAGCCCTGGGTGCAGCCCGTGCTCCTACCTCTTTGATGAAATTCATGAAGCGGCCGCCAAACCTCCAGGCCTTGTGGCGGTGGCACTGCAGGGAGTTGACGGTCATCTGCGGCGCCCGCTGGTAGCAGACGGAGACCACGTGCACGGCGTCGTACAGCAGCGCAGCGTCTGTCTGCGGGGAACGGAGCAGCTCGGTGCTGGGAGAAGGGATCAGCTCGGTGCTGGGAGAAGGGAGCAGCTCGGTGCTGGGAGAAGGGATCAGCTCGGTGCTGGGAGAAGGGAGCAGCTTGGTGCTGGGAGAAGGGAGCAGCTCGGTGCTGGGAGAAGGGAGCAGCTTGGTGCTGGGAGAAGGGAGCAGCTCTGGTGCTGGGAGAAGGGAGCAGCTTGGTGCTGGGAGAAGGGAGCAGCTCGGTGCTGTGAGAAGGGAGCAGCTCTGGTGCTGGGAGAAGGGAGCAGCTCGGTGCTGTGAGAAGGGAGCAGCTCTGGTGCTGGGAGAAGGGAGCAGCTCTGGTGCTGGGAGAAGGGAGCAGCTTGGTGCTGGGAGAAGGGAGCAGCTTGGTGCTGGGAGAAGGGAGCAGCTCAGTGCTGGCAACTATCAATTGTTATCCAAAGGCTTCTCCACCTCCCAGAAGAGAGCGGTGCTGGCAAGGAGCAGCCTGTACCCAGCCATGGTGGGTGCCTCTGGCTGTGGGCTGGGTCCCCGTCGCAGTGCCCAGGGTGGTTTGATGCTGCTTCTGGCCCCTGCGCCCGTGGCCAGGGCTGGAGTGTATGGAGCTGGCACCAGGGTCCTGCACCCATCCCAGCTCAACTTCTGTGGGAAAAGGGGTTTGGAGCCCTGGCAGGGGCTGCCCAGGGAGCTGTGGAGTCTCCGTCTCTGGAGATGTCTCAAACCTGCCTGGGCTGTTCCTGTGTGACTGGATCTGGGGGACCCTGTTGCGGCAGGGGGATGGGACTGGGTGATCTTTTGAGGTCCCTTCCAACCCCTGATGCAGACACCGCGGAGCTGCTGAAGGAGAGCAGCAGGGCTCTCCTCTAGGTAAAACCCAGCAGAGCAGGAGGGATCCAAGGAGCCCTCTCAAGGTGAAAGTCTGGGAGTCTCCGCCACTCGTGGGGCTGCTCGGGCAGATCTGAAGGGAGAGGGAAGGGGTAGCCAGTCAGCGATTCCGCCGCCGGAGACAGGCTCGCGGGGCGGACAGATGGGTGAGCAGGTGCTGCACCTCCGCGCAGGAGCTCAGCGGAGCAGAGCTGCCATCAGACCCTAAAAGGAGTCATCAGAGCCGCAGCAGAGCCCAGCTCTGGGCATCGCTTTGGCTCCTTGTCCCTCCGTCAGTGTCTGTGAACTGCCTGGCCCGGACGCTGTGGGGACCCGATGGCAGCCCCCGGGGGGGACCCTGGCTACCTGCTTGTCTGTGGGCACAGGAGTGTCTTTGCTCCCCAGCGCTGGGCAGAGGCGCCTGTGGGGTGCCTGCCCTGCCCTGAGCCGAGCCAGGACTTGCGGAGAGCGGCCAGAGAGGGGGAGAAGGTGCCTGTCCCTGGGGGCTGCAGGGCTCGGGGCACCCACAGCCCGTCTCTCTCCAGCCCAGCCAGCAGGTGAGCGCAGAGGGGGTGCCTGCGGCTCCTGCTCCTCCTTCCCAGCTGGGACAGCCAGGGCGCTTCCCGACTGAGACTTCAGCGGCTGCCTGGTCCCTGCCGTGGGGAAGGTGCCCGGGGCGGGCGGCTGCCGGCACAGGGACCGGCGCAGCGGCCTCCAGGCCGTGACAAGTGCTCCTGCCTCCCCTGCCCCGCTGCCTCCCGGCCCCGTCCCGCGCTGGGGCCGAGCCGGAGCCCCTCGTACCATCATGACTCCGTCGAGCAGCCCCAGCTCCGCCTTGGGCGCCGACTGCAGCCGCTCCATGGACCACTTCTCGATGATGGAGGCCACATGCGGGTTGTCCACGTTGAGGATCCGGAAGCCGGTCAGGTTCACTCCGGAGTAGCGGTAGGGCTCTAGGTCTAATGCATAAAGATCCTTAAAAGAGAGAAACCAGTTTCACCATTGTGCTGCTAGGGCTGGCTGCTCGCTGCAGGGGCTGGAGCCCGTGGGCACTCGAGGCAGGGGGTGCCCTGGGTGGACTCGGTGCTGTTGTTGCCACCAGGGGCTGCCTGCGGGGACCCGCGGGTGTGGGACGCGCTGTTCACCCGCCCACGGCACCGGGAGCCTCCTACCAATGTACAAGGGAGCCCTGGGCAGGGAACTGGCGCCACTGGCTCTGACCGTGGAAGAAGAGGGTCGTGGCCCAGGCCGGGGCTGGGGGGCAGGACAAGGCAGAGCTGCTGCCTCTGCAGCTCCCTGGGGCGGTGCTGCGGGGGCTCTGCCGCGGGGCCGGAGCCCACGGGGCGGCGGAGGAGCAGGGCCGGGCGATGCCAGCCTGCCGACGGCTCTCAGACAGGAGGGAGACGCGTTTCTCGACGCCGTGAGCAGCCTACACCGTCTGCAAGTGAATGAGGCTCCCTTTATCCCACGGAACCAGCCCAGCCAGGCGGCCCCGGCTCTGCTGGCTGCTGGCCCGTGAGCAGCCCTGGGCTGCCTGCGGCTGAGGGGCTTCTGGAGGCTCCTTTAGAGCATCTCCTGGCTTCCGCCAGCTTCAGCTCTGGGTCGGCTTCAGTGCTCAGGACTAGTCTGAGTCGTTTTGGGGTCGACAGCCTGGCAGGAGCTCAGTGCAGACCCAGGGCAGCCGACCCAGGGAGGGCTGCGAACGCAGAGTGGGGCCAATGGGAGCAGGGAGGGGGCTGCCTCAGCGGGAGTCGGCTGTCGGAAGGGACAGGCTTGGTCAGGGTTTACCCCAAATGACTTCTGCCAGGGTCCGGTGCCAGCAGAACTGTGGGGGAGCAGAAAGGCAGCAGCATCTTCTGTGATGGAGGGTGGGGGGTGACTTTGGAAACAGAGGTCACTGCTCTCACAAAGGCTTTAAACGCCGCTGGAGGCTCTGTGTCAGTGGTGGGTTTGTGCCAGATGCTGGGGCCGTGAGCACTGAGCTCTGTCTAGCCCACAGGGAGCTGGAGAGCACTGGTCCTACCCCCTGCCCTGAGCAAAGCACTGCGCTGCCAGCGGGATGGCAACTGGTCCCCACAGCTGTGCCCAGTCCCTGGGGTGCTCTGGGTTTAACAGGAGACCCTGGTGACCAGCGCCAAGCCCTGGGCTGGTGCCCATCTGGGGGAAGGCATCAGCTCACTCAAGGCTGGGCAGAGGCCACTGCCGCCCAGGGCAGCGGCAGCGGGGACACGTCCCTGTGGGCAGGGGCTCTGTGTCTCAGGCTGCTGCCAAGTTCCCTCGAGTGCTGAGTTCCGGGGGTCTGGTTCTCACAGGGCACAGAGACACCAGGCTGCGGCTCAGAGCCCCTTCCCCTGGTGGGACTGGGGATGCCGGAGCCAGCGGGCTGGAGCGGCACTGCCATGTCTCCCCTGTGCCGGTGCTCTGTGCCGACTGACTCCTCGGCAGCCCTGGGCCAGCGCAGGCAGACACCGCCCTGAGGAGCGGTGGATGCAAATACCTTCCCCCGTGCTGGAGCTGTTACTGCAGGGAAGCGGCGCTAATTGCCATTGCTTGTCTATTAATTTATGGTGATTCCTCCTCGCCCACCCCCGGGCGGTGCCGACACACGCGATGCTCCCTGCGCTCAGCCGGGCTGATTAAGAGGAGCTTATCTGGGAGATGCTCAGAGCTGCTCTGGGGACAGTTAACGGGGCTTTTGCATCTGGAAAAGAACGTTTAGGGCGGGTTCAGCCCTTTCCTCCCTAAAAGGGAAACAGGAGATAGACAGACTGGGTCTGGAGCATCGCACGGAGCCCGTGGGGAGCTGCCCAAGACCTGAGCGGCTGGGAGGGGAATGAAACCGGGAACTGCCTCTATGCAGGGGCAGAGCAGCTCCAGCCCAGGGATGGACACCCCGGGGTGGGCACTGGGCACTGCTGTGACACCCAAAGCACCCTGGTCTGAGCCTGACCTCAAGCTACGTCTGGCCCTGCTCTCCCCTCCTGGGCTGCCTTCCCCTGGGCTCGTCCCACCCCGGGGCTCTGGTGGCCACCTCCTCCCTTCCCGTCGCAGCTCAGCGGGGCCGGTACCAGTGCTGGCACAGAGGAGATACTTTACCAGAGTGGTGAAGATGAAGTGGTAGTACTCTGTCATCATTCCCATTGCCATGGCCTTGAGGAGAGCAGGGAAAGGAGGTTAGTGACAGCGGCCGCACGAGTCTGACAGCAGTCGCGCAGCAGAGACATGCAGAGCTGCTCTGCTGGAGGAGCCGGGAGCAGTGGGCGATGCAGCGGAGCAGGGGCTCAGGCTGTGCTCTGGTGCTGAGCTGAGCTCCCCAAACCTCTCTGAAACAGCAGCAGGACAGGGGGGTGCCTCTCCCTCTCCGACACCAGGCAGGGAGCAGCCCTGCTCGAGCTACACAGCCGCCTGTTCCTACAGTTCCGAGCCCGGGTGCTGCCCGAGGAGCTGAGCAAAAGGCTTTTTGCCTCTCGCTGCCGTGTTCCTGGCGCTGCCCCCTGCCCTGCGGCGCCCACTCCTGCCTGCGTGGGATGGGCAGACCCCGGCGCAGGGGCGGGCAGGGGGCATCTCCCACCCACCCACCGCTCAGCCCTTGGCGAGCCCCGACACGGTGCTGGGACCCGCAGATTGCTGGGATCCGCACAGGCGAGCAGAGAGCCGGGAGCAGGCTGCTGCCAGCACGGGGGCTGCGGGGTCTTGGCTCGGGGGCTGTGTCCGGCTCCACACGGGGGGGACACGGCTCTGCCTGGGAAAGGGCACCTTGGCGGCAGGGACAGCCAAAGGGAAGGGCTGCCCGTGGCTCCCGCTGCGGGGCTGCGAGCTCGCTGCAGCCGGCATGAACCAGAGCCCTTGAAAGGCTCCACCGGCGGGAAAGTGGCTGCAAGTCCCCCCCAAGAAGCATTTGTGTCCCTTGGATCTTGCTGAAATTACTGGGGCAGAATGTAGCCCCGAGGAAGGCAGTGACAGGTTGGAGGAGATGAGATGTCAAGGAGCGAGGGAACAGCAAAGGATCCAGATCACAGGGCTCAGGTGTTGCAGCTCCGCAGTGGTTTCAGCTCGAGTGTTCTGGCCTGACAGCTGGGAGCTGGGAGCCCCATCCCCTCCTCCTGCCTGGGAGCCCCCTCCCCTCCTCCTGCCCCGCTGTGGGGCTGCGTCCCAGCTCCCCTGACCCAGACGTCACTGTGTGAAGCCTCAGTCAGGAAGAGGGGACCCAAAGGAGAGTCGTTCACGGGATCCCAGTTCAGGTTCCGGTGCCGGTCACTGCAGAGGCGGGTGCAGAGCCCAGTGCTGCTGTAAGCAGCTCCCAGTGCTGGCAGCCTGTGTGCGGGGTGCATCTGGGTTTGTGGGGGGATGAATAAATCATAAACCTGGTGGATAGGCTGCAGGCGATCGCTGGCGGAGCGGGAGCTGGGCTGAACTTGCGGCCAACACATCTGTGGGCTGCAGCGAGCGGCAACTGCTCAGAGCCAGCTGCTGACAAGGAGAGGAGCTGGAAGCCCGGGGGCAGATGTGAAGCCTGAGCAGGGGACCAGGCAAGGCCAGAGGAGCTGGGCTGGGCAGGGCTGGTCCAGCTCTGTGAGAGGTTTCTGCAGCAATAAGTTTGCCCAAGAAGGCAGAATAACTGCAGCGGTGCTGGGGAGGGGACAGAGGACCGGCCAGTCCTGGCTGTTCACAGGGAGCATCCCCATCCCTGCCAGCAGGCACTGCTTCTCAGAGCCGGCCTGTGCAGCAGTGCCGAAGGCAACGGAGATGGTTAAAGTAGCTCAAGCTGAATGGATGGTGACAGGAGTGGCCCAGAGCAGCGATGCCTGGGGCTGGAGTGGCCCAGAGCAGCGATGCCCAGGGCTAGGAGCTGCTGCAGCCAACCGTGGGCGAAGGGCAGGAGCTGGACTCAGCACCATGTCCCACCCAGCACCTTCTTGTCCCACAGCAGCCAACCACTGGTCATGACAGCTGCCTCTGGAAGCTTCCAGTGACAACTCCATGTTCTGTGGAACCCTGCAGGGCCCTTGCAAAAGGCTCCTGCTGTAGCGAGCGAGGGGCCGTGGGTGAGGGGGGCTGTGGGGCTGCAGCCCTGTCTGCAGGGCTCCCCCTGAGTCCAGCCACCCCACACGCAGCTTCTCCTGGCGGCCACTTGTGCTTCAGCCCACCCATCACCCCGCTTTGTCCCCCGCTGTCCCCCCGCTCACCTGCTTGAGGATCTGAGCTGCCATCAGGTGGCTGCAGTCGAAGATGATGCGGAATTCGCGGCCCCGCTTCATCTCCTTGAGCAGCGGCCGGGCGTCGTCGGTGTCCAGCGGGAGCTGCCGGATCTTCAGGCGGATGTTGTAGCGCGACGGGGCCATGATGAGCTCCTGCAGCCGGATCAGCCCTGCGGGCGTCGCGCGGACACAGGCGTTAGGGGTGCCCTGCCCTGCTCTCGCAGCAGGGTGTTGCCCCCTGCCTCTTGGGGTGTGGTGCAGTGCAGTGCAGACTTGCCCCACAGCCAGTCCAGACTGGGCTGGGCCAGAAGGAAGAGGCTCTGGGCACAGTGACCACAGGCACTGTCACAGAATCACAGAACCATCCAGGCTGGAAAAGACCCCTGGGCCCAACGAGTCCAACCAGCAGCCCCACTCTGCAAGGTCACCCCTAAACCAGATCCCCCAGCACCACATCTGAGTGACTTTTAAATTTGATGGGGACTCATCCTGCAGCCTGGGCAGCCCATCCCAGGGCCTGACCTCTCTCTCCAAGAAGAATCTCTTCCTGATGACCCTCCCCTCGTGGAGCTGGAAGCCCTTCCCTCTGCTTCTGTCACTGATGACCCGTGAGAAGAGCCCAGCACCTGCATCTCTGCAGGGTCCCTTCAGAGACCTGCAGAGAGCGATGAGGTCTCCCCTCAGCCTCCTCTTCCTCCAGCTCCACAGCCCCAACTCTCTCCATCCCTCCTCAGGCCTTTCCCAGCCCGCCCCTCCTGCCCCTGCACTCAGCTGTGGTGGCACCGAGCCCCCTGCCCTGGCAGGGGGAGCAGAGCAGAGCAGAGCAGGGGCCGGTCCGTCGCAGGCGGCACAGCCTGTTTTCCCTGGGGAGGGCTGGGCTGATGCCGTGGGCACAGGCAGTCCCGGGGGGCTTCCCACGCGCAGCGGCTCCAGGGAGTCGTGAGCCGGCTTTTGGAGCTCGGAGGGGGCCCTTCGCCACAGCCTGGGGCTCCCCCGCTGCCCTCAGACTTCCTTCGCTGCCTGCGCAGGAGCTGCACCGGCTGCAGCCCGGCAGGGACTGCCGGCACCCGCCGGTTGCAGGGAGGCGGGGAGCCGACCCTCTGCTCCGCGGCGCAGAGACGTCGGAGCTGCCACGACGGGAGCAGGCTGTGACCCACATTCGCGCAGCGGGGATGTCAGCGCGGTGCTCGTCAGCCCTGCCCTGGAGAGACCCCTCGGCTCAGCGCGACGAGCTCGGAGGGCTCTGCGGGGCGCCTCTTGCTGGGGGCTTGGCTGCGGGGCCGGGCTGCTCCCCGTGACTGGCAGCGGCTCCGGGCCAAGGGCTCCAGCGGCTCCGCTCGGTGGAGCTGGCCAGGAAGCAGCCGGCTTCCCGGAGCCGCCTCTGCTCCGAGCTGGGGCGCTGCCCCCTCGACGGCAGCCCGGGCCCTTTGCTCCTGTGGGTGGGCGCTGCAGTGCCGAGCGGAGCCGAGCTGAGCCTGGGTCATCCCCACTGGGACCCCTTATCAGCTGGGGGGTGCTGGGGGCTACACCCCCTCCCAGGGCTTTGTGAGTGAGATCCTTGGGAAGGGAGCCGCTGTGGGCCCCTCACGCCCTGGGCTGCCGTCGGCTCCTGAAGGGCTGGCTGGGGAAGTTCCCGATGGGACCCACGACCAGGAGCCCCCCACATGCCACCCACCTGTGCTGTCGTCGTAAACCACCGTGGCCGACCTCCACCGGAGGTGCTGCACCAGGTCGAGGATGGCATGGCTCAGGGACGCGTAGTCGGGGTACAGGTTGACGTAGAAGGTGTCCTTGTTGTCCAGAGGGTGGTGCTTCCAGCGCAGCTGGATGTGGGGCACCTCCAGGGCGTTGCAGATGGACTGCACCGCGTTGGTGCAGGAGCCCTGCGACGGCCCGAAGATGGCCACCACCCCCAGGGCCAGCTGGTCACAGGCTGCGGGAGGGAGGGAGGGACCACGGAGTCGGTGAGGTGGGGTGTTGGAAACAGCTGCGGCTCCAGGGGTGGCGTGACCCGTCGCAGAGAGCGAAGAGGAGCACCCACAGGTGGAAGGGGAGCACCCAGAGAGGGTCAGAGTCCTTTCCCTGTCGACATGAACAGGGCGCTTTCCTGCCCAACTGCTCTGTGCAGCTGTCGCAGAGTCCCCGGGCGCTGGGGTGGAAGGGACCTCGAGAGATCATCTGGCCCAAGCCCACCCTTTGCTGGAGCTTCCCTTGTGGAACTAAACCGCGTCTGGGGCTGGATTCTCGGGGGCACAAAGAAGCAGAAGGTTTCCAGGGCAGCAGGTGATTCACAAAGGAGCAGCCAGGGCCCCTGACCCTGCGCGCCCTCCCCTCCGCTCCCCCCGCAATGCCCCTCTCGCAGCCCTGAGCTCCCGCTGCAGCTCCTGCCCTCTCCCTTCTCCAGAAGCAGAAGCAAACTTGGGCTGCCCTGGGGTCACCGGCCCCGGAGCCTTTGCTGCTGCTCCCGTCGCTTCCCTCAGCATCAGGTAATTGAAGTGGGCTGCTGCTGTCTGATAATAGAACTGAGGTTGGAAAGAGGAGGGAGGGGAAGGAGGGGAGAGGGGGAGCGCCTGCGCGAGGCTGCTCCAGTTGCGGCACAAAGGTCTGACCTCAGCCCTGCGCTCGGGAGGCTCAGAGGGCTTTGGGGAGGCTGCCAGGGGGTTCCCCTTCATGAACTGCCCCTGGCAGGTCAGCGCCCTGCGGGGAGCCGTCTCACCCCGAGCCCCGGGCAGAGCGGGGCAGAGCCGGCCACGGGGTCCCTGCTCAAGCCGAGTCTCGTGGCCTCGGTCGACGGCCCCGCCGCCGCTCTCTTACCTTTCTTGGTGGCCTCGAAGCTGTCGTGGAAGTGAATCCTCTGGATGTCGTAGGTCAGGGTGGTGTTGGGCAGCAGGGTTCTGTTCCTGTTGATGATGTTGGCCGAGAACCTGAAGGCCTGTTCCTCGGCGCTCATGACCTGCGTGTTGGGGCCGTCGGGGTACTCGAAGATCCCTCCTGCAAGACAGGACAGAGCCGGCCTGAGCCGCGCGGGCAGGGCTGTGGTGGTGGGCGAGGAGCCGGGATGGTGCTGGGCTGGAGGCGAGACCCTACAACATCACAGGGTCCTCTGGCTTGGCCCAGGAAAGGGCTCAGGATTCCAGTCGGTGGGATCACAGCTTCCCAGAGTATCAGGGGCTGGGAAGGGACCTCGGAAGGTCACCCAGTCCAATGCCCTGCACAGCAGGATCCCCTGGATCCAGCCATTAGGGACTGGAAGGGACCTCGAAGGATCCCCCAGCCCAGCCCGGTCCCCAGCAGGCAGCACTGTGGTTGCGCTGCTGGCTGCAGGGGTAACGGGACGATGCGACCAACACACTGACACCCCTGTTGAGCCCCCCCTGCTCCCCAGGGAGAGCTGCAGCCGGTGGGGTCAGTGCCAGTGGCCTCCCCGCAACCTTCCTCTTGTGAGAGGAGGGAGAGTCACTGGGCTGTGAAGTCGACAGCAAAACACCTCCTGCTTTTACGTGCTGCAGGCAGAGAGGTTACATCGGGGACAGTAAAGCTCCAGGTGCCTCAGTGCCGCCGTCTCTCTGCTCCTGCCTCCCCCCTGTTTCTGAAGCAGCTTCACATCCTTGGGAGGTCAGCGGCTGCTGCCCGTGTGTCCTGCTGCCAACAGCCTCTGCCCAGCGCTGCCGCTGCCTCTCCAGTCGCGGCTTCGCCTTCCTCCCTTCCTCCTCCTGCAGCTCTGCAGAAAGACCCCGGAGGGTGTGTGGGGCTGAGAGGCTCAGGAGAGCATCTGCTGCCTGACCCGTGCTGGAGGGGACCCGTCCGTGCAGCTCCCTGCCGCCTGCATCCTGCTGCATCCATGCAGCTCCCTGCTGCCCGGCGCACGCCGCAGCTTGTCAGCTCCAGGGGGAGTTTGTTGGTGCCTGTGTCGTTGCCCAAAACCCCCGCTTTGGTGCCGGGCTTGCAGGGCTGCTGGAGCGGCAGAGCCCGGCTCTGGGGGCCAGCCTCACGGGCGATGCGCCGGCACGAAGGGTCAGGGGCTCCTCAGCCGAGATCGGTTGTCGCCTGCGTCTCGATGGAGCCGTCCGTCAGTGCTCCGGGCTCCTGCGGGTCTGGGCATCAATCCCCAGGCCGGTTCGGGGCTCCTTCCGTTGTCTTTCACCTTGAGGGGCAGCCGATGGCTCCCCAGGGGATGGCAGGCAGCCCCGGGAGAAGCGGCTCATTAGAAGCAGCCTCAAGGCTCGTTGCTGTCTTTGGTGGCCACTGACATGGCTGCTGACGGGGACCCTTCTGCAGACTCTGAACCCAAAGCAGGTGCCTGAAGCTCTTCTTGAGGTCCAGGCCAGCAGACCAGGAGGGTCAGGCTGGTGCTGCAGGAGCTCCCTCAGGGTAGTGAAAGAGATCCTCTGTGATGTGGACGTGGTCTGGGACACCCCAAATCCTGCTGATACCCAGGTCTGCTGCATCAGAGATCCTCTGTGGTCTGGATGGGGTCTGGGACACCCCAAATCCCAGGTCTGCTGCATCAGAGGCAGACGGGCTGCACCCCTCCGGCCCCTCCAGCAGGTGCCAGCGCTGGCAGAGGCTTTGGGGTGCCCGGTCAGTGGGCTGGGAGCCCTCTGCCCACGACCCCTGAGCTGCGGCCGCAGGCTGGCTGCGATCGGAGCTATTTCCGGCTCCGTCGAGAGCAAAGCAGGGAAGTCAAAGCGTTTCAGGTTGTCGCTGTCTCCTCTCTTCCCCTTTTTAACAAAACAAACAGCTCCGGCGTCGCGAGGAACCTCCGGCAGCCCCGGGTGAGCGGTGCGAGCTCTTATCTCCTGCTCCTCGTGAAGCCGCGGAGTTACTCGGCTTTGAAGAGCTATTTCTGATCCCACTCTGCTCTCCCCCGCTGACAGTGTTGTTCACACATTCAGACAGCTTTGACAGCCTCTTTCCGTGTGACATCCTGCACGAGGCTCTCGTTCGGAGCTCGCTCGTGAGAGGATGGAGCTGCCTGAGCTGCTCCGGGGCCGCCAGAGCTCCTGGCAGAGCTGGGCTGCTGTGGCAGCACTTTGTCCCCTGCTCCTGGGCTCTGCTCTGGGGACGAGCGAAGGGGCCGCTTGGAGCCAACGTGCAGCCCCTTTTCCCGCCCGGGAAGCTCCAGCCCTGCAGGGACCACAGCAGGGCCTCCAGCCCCGGTGCTCCGCGGGCTCCCGCGTGGGCTGCCCCCGGGCGGCTCCTGTCCCCGCAGCAGGACTGCGACAGGATCGGGGCAGGGGTGACGGGCAGCCCTTGCGACCTGCCTGCAGCAGAGCTGCTGCGAAGGAGCTGGTGCAATGTCTCGGCTCCGTCAGCGGGTTTGGCTCTTGATGGGACGATGCCCCGGTGGGATCTGGGCTCCTGTCCCCGTGAGCTGCTGCTGCTCCTGCACCAGCCCTGTCGCTCCACCCGGGCTCTGCTTAGTGTGACGCAGCACAGCTGCGGGTCCCAGGCTAGTTCAGGCTTCATGAAGGGGCATTGGGTGAGAGGGACCTTGCAGAGGGACCCTGTGCAGGAGATGCTGACCGCCCTCAGAGCTGAACATCCATGGGGTCACCCCTCAGGCTCCTTTTTCCCAGCTCCAGAGCCCCAGCTCCCTCAGCCTTTCCCCATCAGGGAGATGCTCCCCTCCCTCCATCGTCCCTGTGGCTCTGTGCTGGGCTCTCCAGTTGCCCCTTGTCTGGTCATTAGGTGCCTGAGCAGAGCCTGGCCCCATCCTCCTGACAGCCACCCCTCAGCTGCTGCCAGGAGTCAGCATCCCCCTCATTCCTGTGTCGGTGCTGAAGGGGCAGAGTCCCGTTTCCCTGGCAGAGAGCAGGTCCTGGAGGCACTGGGGGGCCCTTCTCGCTGCGGATGGGCTGCCGAGCAGCCAGTCTGGTGATCACCACTGGAGCTGAAGCGGGGTGTCCACTCTTGACTCCCTCTGGATGGGACCTGGGTGGGAAGCGGCGGCTCGTTGCTCATGACGAGTGTTTGGGGCCGGGAGCTGGGCCACCCCAACCGGCTCTGCAGAGCTGGGGCTTGGCCAGGCACCGGCACCCACCACCGGCCGGTGCTTGGACTCGCTGATCCCGGGGGTCTTTCCCGACCTGAATGAACCTGTGACCGGCCGTGGTTCTGTTCAGAAGTCCCCCCGCAACCCGCCCTGGCCAACACTTCCCAGGCAGGAAGGATCTGCCCGGGGCTGGCACCCAGCAGCCCCGCGACACTCAGGACTCGTGTGAAGGGCTCTCTTCCCCCACCTCGTGCCTCCGTCTCCTAATTGTCACTTCCGAGTGCCCGGGGTAATTACGGCTGAAAGATTTGCTGACTTAAAAGCAGCTTCTTCATCGCAGGGAACCCGAGGAAGAAAGGGGCTGACAGAGGGATCTGCTCTGAGAAACGTTCTCATGGTCGTGCTGCCGCCCGCGGTTCGCAAGCAGCCACTCACAGCGCCGGGGGTGCGGAGGGGGTGCTGGCCCTGCCCGGCCACACGGGGCTCAGAGACCTCCCTGAATCAACCATCCCAAGGCTTCTCCACCTCCCAGAGGAGAGCGGCGCCAGCAAGGAGCAGCCCGTACCCAGCCACGGCTCTGGGCTCTGGGCTGGGTCCCCGTCGCGGTGCCCAGGGTGGTTTGATGCTGCTTCTGGCCCCTGTGCCCGTGGCCAGGGCTGGGGTGTGTGGGTGCTTCGGCAGAGCAGCTCCCGCAGGCCAGCGCCTGCCCGTCCTCCGCTCCCCGGTGCCTTCGAGCTCCCTGCCTCCGCTCGTGCCCTGGAGCTCTCCATGAGCATCCACTGGGCTCTGGCCTCCCCACGCCGGGGGTGCGATGGGTGGAGGTGGAGGCGCATCCTGGCTCCACCACAGGATCACTGCGGCTGGAAAAGACTCCTGGGATCCTCAGGTGCAACCACCTGCCCCTAAAGGCAGGTGCAACGAGTTTGCCCCTAAACCACCTCCCTCTACACCTCATCCGGACACTCCCTACACACCCCCGGGGTGGCAGTTCCCGAGGAGGCGGCTTATTTCGATCGCTGGAGCACCCCGGGGCTCTGCTCACCCCGGCTGAACCGCCAGGACCGGCGCAGCTCCCTCGCAGGCGCCGAGTGGCCGCGGCTTTGTCTGCCAATGGGTGGCCGCTGGCTGGAGCCAAGGTCGCGGCGCTCGCTCCTCCGAGGGGCTACAAAAATAAACACGGGGGCTGCCCTGTCGGGGCCCTGGGGGCCCGGAGCATAAACGCGCCCGTGAAAGCGCCGCGACGCCCCCGCTGCTCGCAGCAGCGCTCTGCCCGGCTGCGGAGGGTGCAGGGAGAGATTGGGGGCCCGGGGCTGGGGGGGACCCAGGCGAGTCCCCCGGAGTCCGGGGAGGGGAAAGGGCCGTTAACGAGCAACACGGGGAGAAGGGCTGATGGGGAGAGGGGTTTGGGTCGCGAGAGAGCAGCCGCAGCCCGGAGGAGAAGCCGGAGGCTGGGAGCGGGGCGATAAATCTGCGCCCTCGTCAGAGGAGACAGCTCTATTGGAAAGTAAAAGCCACGGCGAGGGCACAGCCGGCGGGATTTACAGCCCAATTACCGGCCCGCCGCGGCAAGACGGGAGCCTCAAACGCCTCGCTTTAGGGGGAGCACAGGGAGCCCGGCTCGGGGGGAGAGGCTCCGCTCCGCGCCGCGCCGGGCGAGTGAGAGCTCACAGGGACCTCGAGGGATCAGCCAGCCCAGTCCCCCCGGCCCAGCGGAGCTGAGGAGGAGCCTCTCCTGGACCAGAACACGGCCGATGGGGAGAAGCCGCCGTGCGCTGCGCAGGGCAGCCGCTTCCCTCTGCTGGTGGTGGCGCCGAGGAGGGGAGAAGGGACCCTGGTCGCGCTTCCGTGGGGAAAGAGGGCACCGGCGCGGCTGTGGGCGATGGGGGAGAGGCAAGCAAAGCCTTCTGTGCACAAGCCCTCCTGCAAAGGCAGCAGCAGGAGCCGCAGTGTGAGCGGCGAGAGCCGCCCCGGCCACACGGGCCATCTGGAGCTCCTCGTGGGGGTGAAATAAGCCGCCTCGAATCGCTGCAGACGGCTCCTGCTCCCCCCTCCTTTCACCACTTGTCGTTTCTCCTCCCTCTGCCGATGCCCTGCTCCCGCGGCTCCGGAGCCTCTCGTGCCCTTGCCCACCGCAGCGCCAGGTGTGGGGGGGCTGGGCACCACCCAGACCCCTCTTCCCACAGGAGCTGAGCAGCGATGGGTGCGAGAGGCCAGCACCAGCCCCGCACTCCCCATGTGCCCAGAGGGGTCTCAGGTAGCATCAGGCCTTGGCTGCCATATCTACCAGTACTGCAGCCCTACCCACCAGTACTGCTGCCCCATCCACCAGTATTTGCTGCCCCACCTGCAGAGGCAGGAGGGCCTCTCACAAACCATCAGGAGTCGGAAGGGACCCCAAAAGACCAGCCACTCCCATCCCCCTGCCACAGCAGGATCCCCCAGATCCAGTCACACAGGAACAGCCCAGGGGCGTTTGAAATGTCTCCAGAGAAGGAGACTCCACAGCCCCCTGGGCAGCCCTTGCCAGGGCTCTGACACCCTCACTGCCAACAAGGTCCCTCTCCCATGGATGTGGAACCTCCTGAGGGTCTCTGGATGACCGGCAGGTCTGCAGGTCCCTCTGAGCACCACTGCTGGTTCCTTAGTGTCTGGGAGAAGCTGGTTTTGAGAGGGAGGCTCTGTGGTTCCCTCAAATAGCAGGAGGTGACCTGAGTCTGGGGCCACCTGTGTGGCTGTTGGTAGCCTGAAGAAGTCAGTGCAAATGCAACAGGGACCCGGGTTTGGGCTCCCCAGTGAGATCAGGAAAGCGGAGGAAGGGTCCCTGCAGCACCGGCTGGCCGAGGGCGGAGGAGCCTGCCTGAGCCGACTGCAGACGCTGGTTCCAGAGAGAAGCTGCTTCTCTTCTCCCCCCCTAACGGGATTATTCAGGGCCCCTCTGTTCTGCTGCCTCAACAGAATCTCTTCAGCGGGTGATAAAAACGTCGTCGCGATCGGATCCGGGCAGAGGAATCCGCACGGAGCAGAGCGGGGCCGCGGGCGGCGCACAGACCTCTCCCGCAGCAGAGGCTCTGCTGGCTCCCAGTTTATTCCCCGTCAGTGAAAGACCACCCAGTGGATGCACTGGGATGGACTTGGAGCAGACTGGCCACGACGCCATGGCACAGCCAGCCCCACAGCTGGGGAGGAGGAGGTCCCTCCTATGGCAGCGCGATG
Organism: Rhinopomastus cyanomelas; assembly: GCA_013400115.1. NCBI lineage: Eukaryota > Metazoa > Chordata > Aves > Bucerotiformes > Rhinopomastidae > Rhinopomastus > Rhinopomastus cyanomelas. The sequence goes on along the minus strand of VXBP01006021.1, from coordinate 514,989 downwards.
GCACCTGGAAAGGCTGCTGGGTGGCCAGGGGGCCCTTTGGACTCTGCTGGAGCTGCCCAAGCCCAGGGCAGAGAGGGGACTGGAACACGCTGGAGGAAGAGCAGCAGCCCTGAAGCCACTGGGCTCTCAGCCTGCCCCGCAGAGAGGGTCTGTGAGCTCGGGACACGTGGGCTCACGGCCAGGAGCCAAGGCAGCTGTGAGGAGCACGTCGCCAGGCCCTGGGGTCGGGACCTGTGGGTCTGCAGGGTGTTGCTGACAGGACAGTGCTCTGAGAGCAGCTCTGGGCTCCGAGCTGCCAGCAGTGGGGCTGGAGCGGGGGGCAGCACAGGGGCTCCGCTCGGCTCCCGGCTGCTGGAGCCAGACGGGTGGGATGTGGGGCGCAGAGGGGCCGCCCTGAGCAGCCCGGGGGCTGCGCTGCACTTGCCGCTGCGGCGGATGGAAGGGAAGGGCAGAGCCGCGGCAGGACGGGGGGCACAGGGCAGCAGCTCATGCAGCTGGACCGGCCGCAAGCCACTACCTGCCCGTAGTCATCTAGATCATCTAGGGGAAGGCCTGGCTCAGCCACGGGGAGGGGGTCTGCAGCAGCGGCCGCTCCCCTCCGCGGGACGTCATGCTCCTGCCGTCAGGGCTTGCGATGGGCCCCGAGACGGGCCGAGCAGCTCAGTCAGATGATGCTGGGGTTTGGAAGGAGCAGAAATGGAAATGTCAGAGCTGCTCAGCTCTGGAGAGCTTTCAGCACAGCGTGGGCAGCCAAGGGACTCCTGGAGGCTGCGTAAAAATAGGAGCCAGGGGGAAGCTGCTCTCCCAGGGGTGACGTCCTGGTGCCGCTGCCTCCCTGGGAGCGAGTCCTCTCGGCTTTTTATAGCCCACAAAGGGAAGAGACAAACACCTCACGTGGTGCCTAATTCACAGACCTGCTGGGTCACAGAGAGGCTGGGGCGCAGAGCTCGGCTCTGCCAGCCTGAGGGAGTCTGTGTCAGGGCTCCCAGAGCCGAACAAAGGGCCAGCAGAGGGAAGGAGAAGCACAGCCACTAGTCCAGGGCTTCGGAGCCTCTTGTCGCCTCTGCCTGCGCAAGGGCAGCGCCGTCCCCGCTCAGCGACGTCTTCCCTCGCCGATTCCCCGGCGCCCAGGCGGAGGTTGGCAGGGCTGTGCCTGCCAAGAGCTGTTTGGCAACCACGGTGCCGATAGACGGGGCGAGCGGGGAGCAGCTCTGCAATATGGCCCAGCTCACGCGGGGAGCTGACAGCCTCCTCCTCCAGTCCCCTTTCCTCTCCTGCNTCCAGTCAGCATCTCCACTGCACTTCCCTGGGAGCTCAGAGAAGGTCCCTTTGCAGCTTCTTGAGGCCCCGGGCTCCGTGATGGCCCTCATCCGGCCTAGAAAGATGCTGGGCAAGCCCCTGACCCGCATGGGGACCCCCAGTGCCACTGACCGTCAGGGCAACCCCTCTCCCGGTACAGGGTTGGTGCCAGGCAGGATGGGCAAAGCGGTGCCATCCCAGTGCCCTCTGTTGAAGTGGCAGCTGAACTCCAGCCTCTGGGGTCTGGAGAAAGGGCTGACAGGCACTGCTGTGACCACCCCGCTGTGACCACTGGCCCTCTGCCCTCCACCTGCATCGCCAGGCTCCCACCCTCCCTTCCCTTTCTCTCTCTCAGCTCTTTACAACTTCAGCAGCTCTTTCTCCTTGTTTTATGCCCTGGGTTTGCAAATCCAGCTTGGCCCTGGGGCCCATTTGATGTCAGACTCTTCCCAGTGTCCCCATCCCAGTGCTGGAGCTGGGCATGTCCCTGGTGGACTGATGCTCTGAGCAGGGCTCTGCCACAGGTGGTCTCACAGCCATGGCTCCCTCTGCTCCCAGCCAGGGCTCCCTCTGCTCCCAGCCAGGGCTCCCTCTGCTCCCAGCCAGGGCTCCCTCTGCTCCCAGCCAGGGCTCCCTCTGCACAGACGGGCGGCAGCAGACCCACCGAGTGGTGCAAAGGGCACAGGAAAGACAAAGGCTCTGCTCAGACACCCAGGGATGAGGTGACAGAAGCACAAGTGAGAGGCAGGTGCCTGGAACTGAGCTGCAGCCCAGCCGCCGGGCAAGCAGAGCTGATGGCCGTGTCGGCTCCTCTCATCATCTTTTCAATTACCTGCTGAACGGAAGGGCCTCACCGCGGCTGAAGTCACCGGCCCCTTATAGAAAGTGGCTGATAGCAGCTGTCCCTTCCCTCCGGGAACAAAGACTGGCTTAGGAGGCTTCTAAGCCTCTTTCAATTCCCTGTGGGATGGATTGATCGTCTTGCATGAAGGTGAGAGCACCCTCTGCCCCACGGGGTGCTGCTGTGGGGCTGGGTGTCCTGTGCTGTGGGGTCTGTCCATCCCCAGGCACCTAGAGCCCAGTCTTTCCGTCCTGGTGGCAGGGGAAGGGCTTTGTGCAAAGATCAGCCACAGGAGTGAGCATCCCCCCCCCGTGAGCATCCCCCCCCCCCACCCC